>CAWUFW010024928.1:0-52605 GCA_963921515.1 Calotriton arnoldi | reverse complement strand
CTCTGGCAGCAGAGTTATTCGATAACCTGTGCAAAGGGAGTACCGTAACTGAGGCGGTCAAAGTCCCTTGACGCACAGTGGTTATGTTTGGGCTTATATTGTGTATAATGTATCTATACAAAAATTCGGTGTATTACAAGATTGTTTGTATTACTTCCAGCCCTGAGGAAGTCGTAGGGTTTATGCCCAAAGACGACGAAACGCGTTAGCGTAAGGGAATGGAAGATTTATTATAATAAAGGACCGAACAAGCCCAAAGGATTTGAATTTTTTGCTTCTTTACATATTTATACTGTTATGTTATTATTGGTTGCGTGTGCTTCAGAAATTGTAAAACGTTTTGTTCAATCATTGATTGAAAAATTGGGGAATTCGGGTGGATGTTCTCCCTTTGAATGCACCGCAGGATATGTGTCATTGTTTCTATTTGATTTTTTGTTGTAAATTTGTATGAGCGCCAGAGGACCCTCTTCACCCACTTTAGTTAACTGTTAATTAAGGGCGGGCAGCTCTACAAGCACGTTACTATTAGTATATTCAGTATGAGTGACAATTTGGATCGTGATAGGATGGCAGCAGAGTTATTCGATAACCTGTGCAAAGGGAGTACCGTAACTGAGGCGGTCAAAGTCCCTTGACGCACAGTGGTTATGTTTGGGCTTATATTGTGTATAATGTATCTATACAAAAATTCGGTGTATTACAAGATTGTTTGTATTACTTCCAGCCCTGAGGAAGTCGTAGGGTTTATGCCCAAAGACTGACGAAACGCGTTGGCGTAAGGGAATGGAAGATTTATTATAATAAAGGACCGAACAAGCCCAAAGGATTTGAATTTTTTGCTTCTTTACATATTTATACTGTTATGTTATTATTGGTTGCGTGTGCTTCAGAAATTGTAAACGTTTTGTTCAATCATTGATTGAAAAATTGGGGAATTCGGGTGGATGTTCTCCCTTTGAATGCACCGCAGGATATGTGTCATTGTTTCTATTTGATTTTTTGTTGTAAATTTGTATGAGCGCCAGAGGACCCTCTTCACCCACTTTAGTTAACTGTTAATTAAGGGCGGGCAGCTCTACAAGCACGTTACTATTAGTATATTCAGTATGAGTGACAATTTGGATCGTGATAGGATGGCAGCAGAGTTATTCGATAACCTGTGCAAAGGGAGTACCGTAACTGAGGCGGTCAAAGTCCCTTGACGCACAGTGGTTATGTTTGGGCTTATATTGTGTATAATGTATCTATACAAAAATTCGGTGTATTACAAGATTGTTTGTATTACTTCCAGCCCTGAGGAAGTCGTAGGGTTTATGCCCAAAGACGACGAAACGCGTTGGCGTAAGGGAATGGAAGATTTATTATAATAAAGGACTGAACAAGCCCAAAGGATTTGAATTTTTTGCTTCTTTACATATTTATACTGTTATGTTATTATTGGTTGCGTGTGCTTCAGAAATTGTAAAACACCTTCCCAATGTAGATGAAACTATAGTAAAAATAGTAAATGAAGATTTTTTAAAGCGTATAGTGTCCCCCATGTTGAGTGTTGTGAAGAATTGTTGTGTTGTTAGAAATAACACATTGTTTTTTTAACATCAATTTTACTCACCAAGAGGTAACCCTCACCCACCAGGGTTAGCCCTTGGTGGGTGGCATGCTTCATCATTTGGTTCTTCCCATTCTGCTGCAGAATGAAGTGTGCTGCAACCTGAGAAATGCGTGGGAGCACTGGGTGGTATTCGCTAATGATGGGAAAATATGGTAGGGGCCTTCCTACATAGAAGTTTAAAAATGCCTGTGTTAGACCTAGCGTTCTTGGCGTGGTTCCCCTTGTCCTTTTGCCTCACCCTCCTGTATTTTCTGACGTCATGCTAGACTTCATTTTTGCTGGTTGATGTACTCTGGGCACTTTACCACTGCTGATCAGTGCTAAAGTGCAAGTGCTCCCTGTGTAGATTGTAATTCTGATTGGTTATCCATGATGGCATATTTGATTTACTGGTAAGTCCCTAGAATAGTGCACTACGTATGCCCAGGGCCTGTGAATCAAATGCTACCAATGGGCCTGCTGCACTGGTTGTGCCACCCACGAGTAGCTCTGTGAACTTGTCTCAGGCCTGCCATTGCAGTGTTTGTGAGTGCAGTTTTCAACTGCCATGTTGACCTGGCAAGTCACCCACTTGCCAGGCCCTAACCTTCCCTTTTACTACATGTAAGGCACCCCTAATTTAGGCCCAAGGTACCCCTATGGGCAGTGTGCAGCGTAAATGAAAGGTAGGGCATGTACTGCTGTGTTTTACATGTACTGACAGTGAAATACTGCCAATTTCGTTTTTCACTATTGAAAGGACAAGCTCTCCCATAGGCTATCCTTGGAGCTGCCTTGTAACATTTTACAGATTCGACGCAACACTTCTTCTGTGTGCAGCAGAACTGATGCGTCGCCTCCCCGTGGACTCAGGAATCGCTGTGTTTTCCAACGCTTCCCTCCACTGCGGCTGTTTTGCCTTGTGGATATTGACAAATCTGAGGTATTTTGTGTAAAATTGCCTCATCCATAGAGTTCTATGGACAGAATGGCTTGAAACCCTTAAAAAGTCATATTTTAAGTTTTGTATGTTGCAGTTTTGTCGTTTTGGTCTTGTTTCATTTTGATAAAGATACTTCCTTTTTCTGAACTGGTGTGGTATCAATTTGTAGTGTTTTTCCCGTGTTACTGTATGGCCCTCCCTTAGGAAAGCACTGGGTTGGTTACGCAATAACGACTTATAGTGCCAAATTTCATTTTAGGAGCAGCTAGAAATATGGTTCAAGGAGGTAATTTAAGATACAACATAGTTGACAAGCCACATTTTTTATCCCTATCTTGAAAATGACACTTTAAGAAATTTGTCATTTTCATGCCTAAGTCAAAAGAAGCTTTTTTTCCACAGTCCAGAGTAACCTGACGTTTGATGGTTTCCCTGTGGTTAGATGTGGATTGCTCCCAGACTGTAGACAAAGGTCTTGGATATAGAGAGGTGTTTTTTTTCCTTGAGCAGACTGACCTGAAAGCTATACCCAGCCCCTCACTGGGCTTCAAAAGGATGTCTGCCCTGTCACTGACAGATGTCACTCACACCTAGGCATGCCTCCCTTTTGTCTTGCTAGTCAGCTTGACTTCAAACTAAGTGGGATGGGGGAGCTTCCCTAGAACTGATTTGGGTTGACCACAATAGAGGATTTTCTCATTATCGTAGTCACACTTCTGGGTGGGCACAGGGAGCTCTGACCATGGGAAGCGAGGTTCTGCCATGTTGTATTTAATTAAAGAGGGACACTGTGGGATAGTTTACAGTCAAGCACACAGCAAAAGTGGGTAGGGTCACACCTGGGGACTTCTACTTCATTAGTTAGGTGACGGCAAGGAGTCTCCCCCACCCACAGGTTGGCACTGGGAATAAATATGGCTTCCCCAGTACCCTCCTCCGATCACATCTGAACTTGTGGAAAAACAGAAGAGGGGAGAGGACTGCACCTGCTGTCTGCGCCTGAGAAGAGCCTTGAAGACTGGTTAGGCTCTCACCCTTGTACTCAGAACATAGAAGTGGGCACCAAACCTCCTATTTGGTCGACAGGCAAAGAACAAGCTCCAAGAGGCCTTTTTCCTGCACTCCCAGCTGAGCAGTTTTCATTGGAACCCACCCAGGGCTCTACTGCTGGCCTCTGCTGGAGCGAGTCTTGACCTCCAATTGCTGTCCCCAGGGTCCTGAGTCCTTAGCTGTTGTCAAAATGTACTCCTCCCAAAGTTCCCTGAAACCAGGGACTTAGAAAGGTTTTTCAACTTTTTGCTCTGAGAAGTGAAGAGGAACCAGGACCAACCTGTCAAATCGATCCAGTGAAGGTACATTGCTGTTGGGCCAAAGATTCAAGTTGCTCCCACTATGTTCTTCTCCGCAGCAGCAGTTCCAATTCAGTGGGACCTTGCAGAGAAGGTGTGTGGCCTCATGAAGCCCTATTTGTCTACAGCCTGCCGCCTTGCTCACTAGAAGAATCCAAGCTCAAATAAGTGACTAAGGGGCATATTCACAAGGAGCTATCGCCGAATTAACGGCACTTTATCGCAGCCAAAGTCGTGACAAATTTACCCCCCCATTCACAATCCGGTGTAAACAGCCCACAGCACCACTTTACCCGCCATAGCAGCCGCAAAAAACATCGCCACAGAGGACCCCAGCAAATATCGCTAATGAGATGCAGAGTAGGCGTTCCCGTGACAAAAGCCGAGACAACAGCACACCTCAACATTCACAACGACCAGCCACATCCGCGATAAAAACACAAAACAGGCGATAAGGCGCGTTAGCACCAGGAAATCTACACCTGCTCTGACCTGGTGTAAAGTCGGATGGCAGCCAGCACCACAAAAGGGAGCACAGCCCAGGGCCACATCCGAAGGGCAACAGATGCCATGGAGCCACCCATCATGCGGCCCGGACACCCAAGAGGGACACAACACTCACCGCCACCACCCCCAGGACCACCCCTCCCTGGCACCCCCCCGACCAAAGACATGCCACATCAGCCACACCTAAACGTGTACAAAATATTCCGCTTGATGCCGCACAATCACAACTGGTGACATGGATGTGTCGTCACAGAAATGACCAGCACACATTCACTTTCGACGCAACAAATGAAACTTTATTAAAATGAACAACGAAATGAAATGAAGACACATGGCTGCTCCCCTCCGGACAATACGTAGGCACAGCCTGTAAGACAAAAAACATGATGAGAAAGTGTGTCCTGCGCACATCAGAGGACAGAGAGAGAGCGAAGGAGAGAGAGAGAGGAAGAGTGGGAGGGAGAGAGAGAGAGGAAGAGTGGGAGGGAGAGAGGAAGAGAGGGAGAGAGAGAGAGAGAGAAGAGGAGAGAGAGAGGAAGAGAGGGAGAGAGAGAGAGAGAGAAGAGGAGAGAGAGAGGAAGAGAGAGAGAGAGTGCCGCCCCTGCGCACCCAGGCCACACTGCTCACCTGCTGCCACCGGTGTGTCTCCAACCACGTGCCAGTATGTAGGGCAGTTCACCAGGTCACACATCTGATTCAGAGCCGTCAGGTGAAACAGAGCCCAGATACATGACTGGCACAGTACACACACTTGCACAACACAACATCGCCTGCCCGCCCATGCACACCCAGGCAGAGGCACCCCAACCTCTCCCGCCGCCCATCGGAGCATGCCCCCCCATGCACACGAAGGCCTCAATGCTCACCTTCCGCCACCGGCGCGTAGATAGGAGGTCCCACCATGTCCCGCTGCAAGCCACAAGCCCTGGCCCGCGGACATGGCACCCTCCACAATATGCAGCCCCGCTCCGCAGGCCACCAGGTCTCACGTTTGTGCTGGGACTTGATTACTCCATGGCAGAGGACATACCAGTGCACCTGGCACCATCGCAGGCTGCACACCCGCTCAGCCCAATGGGTCCCACCAACTCTGGGATCCCGGAAGCGACGCCACGGGGCAGTAGGCCCGCGCTGCCCGCTGGCTCTGGCCTACACTGCGGTCCAGCAGGGCACACAAAACCTGAGCTGTCCGGACCGCCGGGATGGGGCATCATTGCAGGCTGCACACCCGCTCAGCAGCTCAAGGTGCCACTGACACAGTGCACCCCAAGTCACAGTCCCGTGGCGGGGTGCCTGTGCCGTCCGCAAGGCCTCGTGTGCCACTAACCCTGTGCAACCCCAGTCTGCACCACGTGGTGGTAGGTCCGTGCCGTCCGCAAGGCCTCGGATGCCACTAACCCTGTGCGCAACAACTCATGGGCCCTACATGAGTGAGAACCGTGGAGCGGCCATCATCCAGTCACCACCGGAAGAGGGGAATGTGACGTCATCGGCCCCTTATGTTGGCGGAGTCACATGGCCTGTGACGCCTGTGCCGGATGGGTGTGGTGTGTGTGAAAACCTGCCCTCAGGGAGTGGCTGTGACATGCTGACAACTAGACCAGTGACCTGCACACCACCAGCGAGTACGCCCGCGACGGGTAGCAATGAGGGCCCCCCCTCAGGGCGTTAGCGGAGTGGTCTGGCCTGCCTTACGCCCGACCAGCGCAGGGCTTGCAACAATGACTCGTGGGATCTGGGCGTGGTCCAGTCCATGTCTGGACAAGGAAGCGACTGATGCGTGTGTCCTTGTTGTGGTGTTCACGGAACCCGATACACAAAATGCAATGTCGCACCCTCTGACTGGCAACCCACAGGATGAACATCATTGACGCAAGGGAAGGCACTGTCCCCACATTCATCCACACATCCATACATGAATGACGTAAGACATTACACAGCAGTGCGTCACTGGATGTTTATTTGCACATCCACTGCAGTCATGCAGCTGGAGCGGTACAGGGCAATGCTGAGCACACTACACAATATGGGCCCGTGGAGGGCCAGCCAGCCAGTGTCCATCCGGGGATGACCTGTACTGCGGAAGAGGAAGGGTACAGTCCGCAGTCTGTCCGCTGTGTCATTGGTCGTCAAACAGGATGTGGCAGTCCATGTCGCTGTCCGAGGTGAGTGCATCGGAGTGTATCGGGGGTCAGTGGTAGGTCTTGAGGCCATGTGCGGCACCAAGCAGTAACAGGCAAGGTGGCGGAAATGGATGCTAGTGCCTGGCCCTCCTGACCACAGTCCCATCCACGTCCTCATCCCCGGGTGTGTGCCCTGCCCCACCTGTGGGTGTTGCAGTACCGGCTGCGGCACTGTGTGCCACTGACACATCAGGGGCCAGAGGAGGATTGTCGGCCGCACTGTGTGGCAGTGGCACATCAGGTGCCGGAGTGCATACGCCTGCCACACTGGGAGGCACTGACACACCAGGGGGCAGAGATGTGGATGGTGTGTGGGCAGCAGCATTCATCATCGCCACGCCTTGTGGCAGCAATGCCATGATGAGGACATGCAGGGCATGGTAGATCCCAGCTACATTTCGCTGATGTGCAGCGGCGGCTGCCATCCTTTCCGCCTCCATCCGCACCATGTCCTCCATGAGCCTCCGCATGTGTGCCAGCTCACGCTGGCATTGCTGGGGCCACTCTGAGCGGACAGGTATTTTTCCATCCGCATCATGACTCCAGAGATGAGAGTCAGGGCTCGCTGGAGCCCATGGGGTGGACATAGACACCCAAGGATGGTGTCCAGTTTGGTAGCCATGAGCACCTGCTCGGCCGTCTCCCTCTGGCCCTCCAGCACACGGCGTTGGAAGGCCATTTGTTGTTCCTGGGGGACTTGGGAGGGTGCCGGGGCTGCCTCCTGCTGGGTGGTTTGGGTGGTGGGTGGGGTCTCATGGATGGGCTGCCCTGATCCTGGAGGTGTGTTGCGGATGAGGTCAATGAGGTCTTGGATGGTTTGGGTGTCGATGCTGGTGTTGTCCTTCTCCTCGTCATCAGTGAAGAGTGGCTCTGACTGCTCTGCAGGAGGTGTTGACGATGCCCCTGCGATGTGAAGGGGAGATGGTGTATTACAATGTGTCCACATGTATGTAGCCGCATGGTACAGGTTGACATTCAGACAGCATGGCATTGTACATTGTGACAGTCTGTGGGTCTGGGCGAGGACCCAGAGTGATTGTGGCTGTGCACTGTGCCCTTGCTTGCTTGTGCATGTGTGCCATTGTGGCCATCTCTCCCCATCCCCCCAGTACCTGGTGGTCACTCACCCTGTTGCGGTTGTGTTGTGTTCTGTCGAGCAGTGTCCGGTCCCCCGACTCCGGCCACAGTATCCATACTGATGACTGTCGACACCAGCTCCTCCATGTCATCCAGCTCCAGCTGTGGCGCTAGGCCCCCACCTCAGGTTTGCGTTGCTGCCTTCAGGTTGGCGGAGAGTTTCTCCTTGGTCTTCCGCTTGATGTCATTCCATCGCCTCTTGACCTCGACTATTGTCCGCTTGTGCTCTCTGACGGCATTCACCTTGTCGACGATGTCACGCCATATTCCAGTTTTGGTGCCCAATGACACGTTGGAGGTGACGAAGAGTTGTTGATGGTGTTCCATCACCTCCGTGACTATGATCCTGTTCACCTGTGGACTGAACTTGGTCTTCCTGGTCTTCTTGTCCTTGCCCTTCCCTATCCCCGAGGTCCCAGGCTGGTCGTCCGGGGTGCTTGTGGGGTTGTGCTCGTCCTCTGTGCCTGCTCCGGCTGCCTCCGTGGTGCTTGTGTGTTGGTCAGTTTGTGTGTGGGTGTTTTTTCTACTTTTATGGAGATTTTTGACGCCTGCCAGGTGTGTGTTGCAGGCCTGGCGCTGCTTGTCGCTGTTTCCTCATCGCGCTTTGGCCCATCGCGTGTTTTTTGGTGTTGTGGTTTGTGTTTTTATCTCCATCGTGGTGGTTGTATCGCGGACATTGTCCGCGGTTTCGGCAGACTATTGCATGGTACCGCCTTGTTGTGAATTCCACGTTGACACAGGGTTATTTTCCCGTGATAGGCTGCGGTATTGAAAGTTGCGTTACGCTACTCTTGCGGTAGTTATCACGTGTTCTTGTGAATATACCCCTAAGTCTGAAGGTAGAAATCACCAAGGGGGGGAGGTGCGAAAAGTATCCAGAAGGCGAGGGACCTTCTCTGGGTGCGAAATTCAAATTTCTCAATCTCGGAGTTTTCCAGTGAATAGCAAGCAGCTTCACCAACACCTCATCCAGCTGCTATTCGAGAAGAGAGAGCCGTCTTCAGGACACTATCTGCTGCTTTGCCCTGCTGAGGATTTTTGAGTTCCGTTCCAGAGACTATATCTGACCCATGCTCCATTGCAGTCGGCCTTAAACCTTACCCTTGTCCCAAGCACAACCAGATGACCACAGTTTGCGCTTAATGCTCATTGGAGCTACTATTTTGAATCTTAAATTTAAAAAATCTTATCTGCAGTTCTACTTTTTGGATTTTTGTTGTTTTGGTGTCATATTTATTAAAATGTACTCTATTTTTCTAAATTGCTTTGGGGCATTTCGGTTTGTTGTGTTTTCACTTTATTACAGTTTGAGTGCTCCATAAATACTTTATGCTGTGTCTCTAAGGTACGCCTGACTGCTTTATGCCAAGCCACCAGATGGTTAAGTACAAGTTCATTTAGTGACTTTCGTGGTTCACCCTGACAAGGACTGTGATTATTATTTGAGGTGGATTCTCACACTCCAACATTATTTTTCATTTCATATATTTTTTTATTTTCAGGAGCAGTTATTCTATTTTAAGCTTATGGTTTTTAATGATTTCAGACAGTTATGATTTCTCTCTGTGGCTATTTTTTTAAGTTTTATTTTTGCATTTTTTGGTCCTACTTTTTCCATTTTTTGTGGATTTATTTTATGAGGATTAATTAAAGATCATGGCTCTCTGCCACAAAACTGTAAGTTATATTTTCCTTTATTTTTAGTGGGTGAAGAATGTTTATTTGTTTTAGAGTTGTTTGTTATATTGCAATGCCTAATTAAGTGTTATGTTTTGTATTTGTATAATGCTAATTGGTCGTAGGTGTTGCATGTTCGAGAGATAGTATATTTTTTTAAATGTATAATAATTATTTTTTAACAACTTTATTTAGGATTGGTCACAAACGTGTATCACATTCATTAAACTTTGCCCGCATCATGGCCTTGGTGAGGAGGGGCCAATTTGTTCATAGTTACATTTCCAGCTATGTGGGCAAAACAGGGTCACTAGAAGCCAGCACAAATTATCCCCCCCCCCACCACGGTAAAACCAGTATAATGCATTACCATTCAACCCCACTATAAAATAATCTGGATATTTACTCTTCAGTCAGAGTTTTCTGACAGTCCGGGGTTCAACCTCCCCCATTTGCACTAATTCCGGCAGTCCCTGTGGTCTTGTAGTCTTCTCGGTTCTTTTAAAATATGTCATAAACAGAGCCTATATTTTATCAAAAGAGCTAATGTGATCTCGAAAAGTCACCGTTAATTTTTTCATGGCATACAAGTTCCTTACCTTAGTCTACCACATCGTCATACCAAGTGCGCCGGGAGCCTTTCATTTCGGGTATACTGTCAGACGGGTTACCAACATTAAATGAGTGATCAGTTTGCCACTTGCTGAGCAGAGTGTGTATGTTCCTCATCAGCAAATCCCAATAGGAATATTTTTGGATCCATCTGTAATGTAATATTAGTGATGTCTTTAATCTTATTGCTGAACTAGGAACAAAACCTTTAATCAATGCACAATACCACCACCTGTGTACATACTTCCCCTTCTCATCACAACCCCTCCAACAGGTGTCTGATGTCCCATAAATTACGGGAAAATTGACTAGGGTCAAACACCATCGTAGGAGTTGGCTTTATATTGCGTGAAAATTGATGACATTGCAGCACATCGTCATATCCATACACAATCGCTTTCAGAGAACTCCCAGGATAAATCTCCAGATCAGTATTGTGTGTATCGGAGGGTATGGACTGGGGTAGTGCTGTCTAATGCCCTATAGGTCACAAAACTATATAAGCTGTCTTTCCTTCTGAATACATCTCTTCGATTTTGGTTGTTTCTCTACCATGCTCCTCTGTCATTAGAGAGCTTCCTGCCCAATGTAATAACTGCGCCAACCAATATACATTGGTATGCCATAATTTACATTCGTTCACACACTGTTCTCTGCTCTTCAGTGTATTCCCCTTCATACAGCAATCTTAATTGTAGATCTCCTTCATCCACCCAACTTTGGTAGGCTCTATCAATTCGGAAACAAAATCAGGGTTACTGATCACTGCGATCAGGGAAAAGTCATGACTTGGGTGCGCATAGCCTTTGTCCAATAAAGCAAAATCGATAATGTGGATGCTTTCAATTGGCCTTGTAGTTTGTGTATCTTTGGTGGGAGCAATAGTAGATGAAAGAGGGGTACTTTGCATGCTTTTTCTTCCAACCTGCACTCTGGCATGTCCCACGCAATGGATCTCCAAGCCATGGCCGGCACTAATTGTGTTGTCAAAATGTGTCTGTCTATATCAGGAACACGCCACCCACCCTCCAATTATGTTTTATATAATAGCAATTTGGCTATTCAATAGTATTTATTCTCCCAAATAAAGTTCCACAGTTATTTTCGCTAATTTTTAGGTTATGTTATGTTATAAAAAATGTATACAGCGCACGTACACCAAAAGGTTTCATGGCGCTACTCCAGAATATGCCGGGACCGATGGGGATAGTTATTCATAAGCCTGCACAAACAGCCATGTCTTAAGCATTTTTCTGAAACTCAGAAGATCAGTACATGACCGAATCTCCATTGGAAAAGAATTCCACAGTCTTGGGGCCAAGGATGCAAACCTACAGCCTCCCTGACGTTTTAACTTGAAGGCGGGGGTGGTCAATAGCTGGAGGTGGACTGAGCGCAGGTTGCGGGAGGGAGTATACCTTGATAAGAGGCAGTTAAAAAATGTGGGACTCCGACTGTGAAGAGACTTAAAGATTAGGCATCCCGTCTTAAAGGCCGTGCGTTGGGAAATAGGGAGCCAGTGTAGTTTTTTTAAAAGAGGTTTGGCTGATTGCCATCTTGGTTGCTGGTGGATCAGTCTCGCTGCTTGGTTCTGAACCATCTGAAGCCGCTTGATTAGGAAAAGTGGCATGTCTAGGTAGATTGAGTTGGCGTAATCTAAGTGTGATAATACCATGGCTATTACGACCTGTATCAACGCTGCGTGAGTGAGCAGACGGCTGATCTTTCTGATTTTACGTAACTGAAAGAAACAGGTTGAGACCACAGCACCAACTTGGGATCTTAACGACAGGTCGTTGTTTATGATGACACCTAGGCTCTTGACGGAGGTAGAGGGTTCGGGTGGAAATCCAAGTTCCGCCGGCCAATAGTGTGGGCCCCAGAAGATCTTACTGCCCCCTGTCAGAACTAGTTCGGTCTTGCCTGGATTGAGTTTTAAATGATTTTGGTCCATCCAATGGCGAATGTGGAGCATGGTGGCCTGGAATTCCAGGACTGAGTTAGGGGAGTTATCTATTGTGAAAGTTAACTGTAGGTCATCTGCATAATTGAAGGTAGTCACCTTCCGTACCTTCAGGGACTGAATCAAGGGTAAAAGGTATAGATTAAACAAGTGGGGGGATAGTGATGATCCCTGTGGGACCCCACATGCAGTTGATAGCTTGGGAGCAGTGAATGAAGCCAAGCGAACCGCTTGAGTACGGCCTTCTAAAAAGGAGCTAATCCAGCTGAAGGCTGGGCCCTGGATGCCGGCCAGCCTGACACGGTCCATCAAAATTTCGTGATCGACCGTGTCAAATGCGGCCGAAAGATCTAAAAGCACCAGGGCCTGAGGAGTGCCTCTGTCAGCTTTATCTCGTAAGTCGTCCAGTACTGCTAAAATCACTGTCTCCGTAGAGTGAGCGGGACGGAATCCCGCTTGGTGAGGGTCTAGATATTCAGAATGTTCCATGAAGTTGGACAAACACTTTGCCACGTGGGCTTCCAGGACTTTGGCCAAGTAGGGGAGCAAGGAGATGGGGCGATAATTTGATAGATTCTGGGGATCTGCTCCCGGTTTCTTTAAAAGGGGGACCACAATTGCGTCCTTGAATGCTTTAGGGACACAGCCCTGCAAGAGGGACTCATTCAAGAAGGTCATGATGGTACACGGCAGGGCAGAGAGGATATCTTTTAAGATATGAGGTGGGCAGCAGTCCCTGGGGGAGCCAGATTTGACTCTAGACAACAAGTCCAGGAAGGACTGGGTATTAATGGCTGGAAAGTGATCCAAGGTAAAAGGATTCCTTTTTGTAACAAGGGGAGTCTCAGTGGGGCTGAATATTGGAATACTAGCTTTAATGTTAGAAATTTTCTCCACGAAGTAGTTATTCAGAGAGTCACAGAGTTCTTGGGTAGGTGTGGGTTTAGATAGGACTCTCGCTGCATTGGATAGTTCGTTAACAATGGAAAAAATTTCCTTCGACCTATTGTTAGAGTTTAAAATTCTAGCAGAGAAGTGCGCAGCCTTGGCTGCCGTAATCGCTTTTATATTCATTCCGAGCTTCCAAGTAATGGTGTTTCTCTTCAGGAGAGTAGCTCAGTCTCCATTTCCTTTCTTTTTGGCGAAGGGCCAATTTTTGATCTCTTAGCTCATTAGAAAACCATTTCTGTGCGTCAGAGCGATGAGCTCGTTTTAGTTTTCTGAGCGGAGCATGCGTGTCACTGGCCGTTAGTAGCCAGGCTGAGATATTTGCTTCCAAGAGATCGACATCAGTGTCAAAGGCGGGGGATGAGCTAGCCAATGTATCCTGAAATTCCTGTATGTTAAGGGCACTCCGTTTCCTGATCATGCCCCCCTCGGCCGTGGGGGTCTTACTACTGAAGGGAATCATTACCGTGAATTTTATTAGGTGATGATCAGACCATATACATGGTAGGATCATGGGCGCGGACACTATAATGTTTGTGGTCCAGGCTTGGTCCAGTATGTGTCCTTTGGTGTGTGTGGCTGAGACAAAGTGCTGGATAAAATTAAGGTTGGTTAATAGATCAGTCAGTTCGGCAGAATGAGGCCCTCCGTGTACGTCGTTAGACCAGTAATTTAGGTCGCCTATTAATAATATTTTAGCATAGTTCGTTGCAAGATTGGCTATTTGTTCACTCAACGAAAGAGGGAACAGGGGCATGTGCTGCGGGGGCCTATAAACCAGGACACAGATAAGCGGGGCAGAACTAGACTCTAGTTTGATGACCATGTTGTCCACTGCGGGGAGACTTAAGGGAGTAATGGCAGTGAATTTGTGGTCTCGATGGATGATCGCAGCTACTCCGCCACCCATTTTTCCTGGTGGTCGATCCACATGGAGGATATAGTAGTCGTGAGGTAGTGCGGCCAATATATCAGGGGTAGAATCGGAATTCAACCATGTTTCTGTTACAAGGAAAATGTCTGGTTTTTCAGATATTAAAAGCAGGAAAACATCCAACTGATGCTTGACTAGGGAACGGGTGTTTAGATAATATAAGCGTAGTGCTGTGTTTTTAATTTGGGCAGTCCTCGGTGCCCGGGGTGTATGGAAGATGTGTTCTGAGATTTCTGGGAAGGATCTGCGTGCCTGAAGGATTTTAAAGAGGCTTAAACGCGTGCGAATAGCAGGGTTAAGTGGGAGCGATGATTGATTAAATTTCCTAAGTTCCTCTGAGGTATACGTGACAATTTGGGGATAGATTAAGGCCCCATGCCCTTTGGCGCGCCGCCGGCGCGCCCGCTGCGCGCATCCGCTGCGCTCCCGCGCTACAGCGGACATAAGTACCGGTTCCCCGCCTCTGACTCCTCCCCCGCCCGGCGTGATTGGCTGAAGCCGAGGGGTGTGCTCAGGAGACCGCAAGGGAGCCAGCGCCGCTAGAACTAAGCAAACGTTGGTATGTGACCAGGGGAAAATCGTATGGGTAAGTTCCTGCAGCTATAGAGCAGTCTTGGCATAAAGGTAATTTTAAGACAGTTGATCCTCCCTATCCAGGATATCTCTAGTCTCCCACATTTGTATAAATCATTATATAGGGTGTCTGACAGAGGGGGAATGTCATATAAATGTTTTAACGTAGGTTGGAGTGTCACTCCAAGATAGGTTATACCTTTCTGCGACCAGTTAAATCCATATCTTTATTGTATTGTCTATGGATTACTCAACTGCCATTCCCACGTTTGATAATTGATTTTAAATACAGTCACTGCACGGAGACTATCTAATTCCAGCATTACTGCTGCAAAGGAAGTAGCTGGCTCAGTTAGAAAGCATAGGATATCATCTACAAAAAGAGCCAGTTTAATTGTTCCTGACTTTGTGCAATGTCCTTTACATCTGGGTTTGCTTTCACTCTTTGAAAACAAGGATCCGGAGAAAGAGCTAAAGGGGAAGGTGACATCGGGCAGCCTTGTCTCGTACCCCGACCTAATGGTATCGGTGTAAAAGATGAGATTGAATTTTCAATTGAGGTGTTGGACCATCAAAGTTAGCCAAGATTAATGTCCAATCAAATCCATGAAAAGCTTCTCCGCATCAAGCGAAAGAGTAATTGAATGTTTTCAGTGTTAGCTTTGTCTGTTATGTTTAGGGTTAGCTTAGTATTATCACCTGTCTGCTGGTCTTTACTATAACCAGCTTGAAACAGTAAGATAAGGTGTGGCCATAGATTTTTAATGCTTATTGCAGGAATTTTGGTAAAGACCTTAACAACCGTGTCAAAAGGGCTATCAGTCTATATGACCCAGGGTCTTTCAGATATTTTCTTGGTTTCGACAGGAGCATCAATAGGGTCTCTTTCATGGTTGGGGTGACTGATTGCACTTTACTAAAGGAGTTAAAAACCCTGGCCTTAGTGGGGACAAAATATGCGCAAATGCCTTATAAAAGGAGTTAGCGAACCCATCAAGACCTGGGGCTCATAGTTTTATAACGTGTTGTACCTCTTCCACTGATATTGGAGCTTCTAATTCTTCTCTCAGATGTTGTGGAATGTCTGGGGGGGTGTCAATTAAGCTTGATGTTTGCCTTTTTTAAAAAGAACATTTGCTAGTTTTGCATGTTTAAAAAAATAGTTTTCAGCAAGCAGTTTTAGGGATTTTTGTTGTTAGTTTTATTCTTACAGTTTACAGGATTTGGGGTTCTTTTGTGCTGTAACATTTGTTTGCTAAATTTGAAAAGCTGATTTTTTTATTTTCATTTTATGATATTCAGTTTTGCTCCCTTGCTGTTTCCTATGTTGGGTAAATATAAATACCAAGTATTGGAAAATAGGTCTGTAGAGTTCATGCAAAACCTTATTGTTGGGGAAGCAGCCAGTGACTGAAGTGTGCTAACCCACTGCTCTATGAAGCAGGCTGCAGTGCCTGGAAAAATGTGAATGACATAACAACAGACTAAGACATAAAATCTGGCCGAAAAACCCCATAACTAACTATGTTATACACATAAGTGTATAAAAATGAAAATGTCTTGGCTAACACTAGAGGTAAAAAGCCAATTGGTTTGCCATGAATGCCAGCCTCTTGCCTTTGGTAATGCTTTATTGTAATATTTTTGTAAAACTTTCTTAAAAATAGACAGACACAGAGGCTTGCACAAATAGACAGAGGCTTGCACAGACAGATAGACAGAGAGATTTGCACAGACAGATAGAGAGGCGTGCATAGATAGAGATGCAGAAAGACAGACAGACAGAGCGACTTGCACAGACAGACAGATCGAAGCAGCGAATTAGCAAACAGACAGAGACTTGCACAGAGAGACAGACAGACAGAGAGACTTGCACAGGCACAGAGGCTTGAACAGCCAGAGAGACCTGCACAAACAGGCAGGCTTGCAGAGGCAGAGAAGCTTGTGCAGACAGACAGGCTTGCACAGACAAGATGAAGAGGCTTGCATAGACAGACAAATAGAGCTGATTAGACAGACAAAAAGGCTTGCACAGAAAGACATAGGCTTGCACATACAGTCAGACAAGCTTGCACAGACAGACAGAGGCTACCATAGACAGAGATGAACTTGCACAGGCAGGCATAGAGGCTTGATTAGACAAACAGAGAAGCTTGCACAGACAGAAAGAGAGACAGGCTTGCAGAGACAGGCAAAGAGGCTTGCACAGGCATATAGAACTGCAAAGACAGATAGTGTTACAAAGATAGATAGACAGGTAGGGTTACAAAGGTAGATGGACAAGCAGACAGATAGAGTTGCAAAGATAGAAGGGCAGACAGGCAGGTGAAAAGGTAGATGGACAGACAGAAAGACAGAGAGAGAAAGATAGATAGATAGATAGACAGATAGATAGATAGATAGATAGATAGATAGATAGATAGATAGAAGATAGATAGATAGATAGATAGATAGATCTATAAACTAGAATACATGGCAAAGTTAAAATTAGTAATATAATAGATTGGTTTACAAATATAACCATAACCCTCAATTAAAATACAAACCAGAATAACATAGTGGAGTGCAGTTAGAAAAGCACTTCATTGCCGGCATCTAATAAAATGACAACTTCATGAAAACAGTTTCAAAAGGAATTTGGAATGCAGAAATATAGAAGTAGTCAAAAGAGAAAAAAAAAAACAAAGGCCAGTCCATAATTAGCTGAAGATAGGAGCTGATAAAGCTGGAATGTACTCTGTGCTGCAAATGGAATAGCTGCTAGAAAGGATTCTACTGTAATATAAGACTCTAACCAAAAAGGCAACACTAGAGCAATAAAGTTAAAACAACAAGCCAGACCTAAAAATCCATGTAGGTTAATGACTGCCCTCCTCTCATCTGTGCTACTGCCAGAGGAAAATAAAATAAATGATCTCGTAATCTTGGACACTTTATTAGCATTCCAATGTTGTGTGTGTGCCCCTAAAAAGTTACCTTTAGGCAGCTGGATACATAAACAAAATGATCACAACTGTGAGGAGGGCAAGTACTATTTTTGTGAAAGCACACAACTTCTTCCCAATCAAAACATACACTCCTGAAGCCTAACTTATGGGTGAAGCCATAGCCCCTCTCTAGTGATGCTCACAACATTGTTTGGTGACAACTGTGCTGTTAAACCAGACCATAATAAGTGTTATATTACTTTTTGTATTTGACTTTAAAGTTAGGCTGTTTACCTTATTTAGTTAATATTAATTTACTTTATATTACTTACTATTCAGTGTTAGATATATTTTTGTTATAGTTTTCTTTTGTTCTGTGTGGAATCTGACAGAGTGGCACTTTCTTCAGATCTTCAGATTTAGACAGTCATAAAGTCTTTTTATAAACTTTGGCACCACAAAAACAGGATATCAGTCATTTACATTGGGCTGCTGGATCAAGACAGTAATTTCTTCAGTTTATCAGAAATTGAGATTTTCCTAGCCTTTGTGTTTTCAATAAAATCCTGCCTAATTGACACCGAGGTGAGGGGGGCGTGGCCTAGCGGTCCAACATGGCGGACACGCTTTAGGTGAGCTCCGGCAGCCCCGATTAACAGCCTGCAAATATTCTTGTTCATCAGCCCCAAAATGATTCCACTGGCACCCTAGATTACGGCAAGTACACCACCACCGCCAGCCTCGGTGGAAATAGCACTGAATCGGGGCTGTGACGGCCGGATGGGGATACTGCCTGAGGACCGACACGAGGGAGCCGGGGCCCACGTTGTGGAGGAGCGGCCTTGTCCCCTGCAGTGTCCGTGAAAACAGCATTGCTGCAAGCCGGAGGACTGGTCTTTGGGGAGTGTGGCCGGATCGGCGGAGACCGGATCAGTACAGAAGGAGTTGTGCCTGGGTTGGGCCCGATGGATGCCGGAGCCTGCTTGGTGGGTCAATGACCAACGCGGGATGCGGCCTGCCCCCTGAGGGGCCGGAAAAAAGTGTGGCTGGCCATATTGCTCTGGCCTCACCTGTTTGGATGTCCCTTCTGCTGCGGCGGACCCCAGAGGTGGCGGACGCGGCCTAGAGGTAAGCTGCGAGTGTATAGGGGTCACGCTCTACACTGCTGGGCCGGGACGGGCTGAGGGGATGCCATGGCCTAATAGGCTGGAAGCCGAGGATCTCGAAGTTCTGGGGTCACGCCCCCGGGGCTGCTGCGACCCCATGGAGGAGACGGGACCTTTCCTGCATCAAGAGATGCTTGGACTGTGCCTTGCAGACAGGCGCTCGAGGCAGCCGCAGGCCGCTGCTTGCGGCCCTCCAGCGTGAACTGGGATGCGGTGTCCCTGGTGCGGGGCCGGGCCGGTGCGCCCTCATCAAGAACCTGCGCCCGCTGCGGGACGTGCCCCAGGCTCCCTGTTGGCTACACTGAACATCTTAAATGCACAAGAGCAGAGGTGTGTGGCCAGCACTGGGCCAGAATATTCTTAAAGAAACCAAGCTGCCTTGCAAGAAAGAACATGGCGGCTGGGGTGCTCTCTGAGGCCTGAAGTGAGCATTGGCAGGTTGGACAGAAAGGGAGATCGGAGCACTGAAGTAGGCCTCCCTGGGGGGCGTGTCGGAAGTACCGGACTAATATATCCATCGGTAAGGGGCAGTCTTACCTGGGAACCAAGGGTGCTGCAGTATGTGACCAGGGAGAGGCACCCATTAGGGGGGTGGGGAGGTGCATGCTCAAGGAAGCGGCCAGGCTAGGTCCTGGTGCAGCTTGTGTGTGTGTCGCCTTCTCACTGGCCTCGAAGTGGGACGGAATCTACGTCAAGACCGGCTGAAACCACCCTCCTAATTGTCGACACTACTGTGACCGTTGGCCCGTGTTGAATCCTACTGCTCGCTGGCTTAGTGGCCTTCCTGGCAAGGCACCAATGCAAAGAGGCCTGGCCCCAAAGGGGCCCTAATATTCTCACTGACGATGACTTGCGATAAGCCACAGGGCACCAAACAAGGCACAGTGGATCGGTATACGGGCACGGGAATCCAGGCTGTAGACCAGGCGGGCCAGGCCTCTGCCACTCCAGACAACGCTGCATTTTTGGCGGCAATAACACAATCTCGGGACGCATTGGAAGCCAAGATAGGGGCCGTAGGGTCGGATGTTATGCTGATCCACCAGGACCTGAGTAAGGCGGTCGATAGAATAACTGAAGGAGAAACCAGGATCTCGACCATGGAAGACACTGTTGCCTCCCTCCAAAAACGAGTGTCCTCTCTGGAATCCATTACAAAGGGCCTCACGACCAGGGTAGAAGATGCCAAAGGAGGAACACGGAGGAATAATCTTCGGCTCGTGGGCTTCACGGAGGGCTGCAAAGGTAGCAACATGGAATAGTTCCTCAGACATGGCTCACAGGATGTCTTCCCAGGAATTCTCTTTCTCAGTGTTTCATCATTGAACGTGCACATCATGCTTTGATACAGAAGCCTCAACCGGGGGCCAGGCCGCGACCAATCATCGCCAGGCTCTTGAATTTCCATGATCGGGATACCATCTTAACAAAGGCCAGATTAGCGGTTAAGCTGCAATATGACTCACACCATATCCTCATTTTCCCGGATTACACTAAATTAGTGCAGCAGCGCCAACAGTCCTTCACGGCCGCTAAGGCCCAGCAGCGGGATCTAAAAATCCAATATGCTCTTTTGTTCCCGGCCCGGCTGATGGTTTCATATCAATCATGCTCACTCTTCTTCGACACACCTGAAGAAGTATTCGCCTGGACAGATGAAAGGGCACAGCTTATGCCATACACTCCTCCGCGATTTGACTTGTAGTCCTCTTTGGGAGAAACCGCACACAAACTCGTCAAACCCAACGGGAAACAAAATTGCAGTTTGCGCTCGAGACGCCGCTCCAAAACACGAGGCGCATCCGGCTCCCGAGCAAATGACAATCAACAGGACTCATCCCCATTGCAACCTGGGGTCTGAAGGCCATATCTGACACTGACTATGCACTGCTGATGACAAAGTTCGGGGGCCCTCGGAGAATTTCCCCCCTCAAATACTCTTCTCAGTATCTGAGAGCTTTATTTATTGTTGGGATCAGTTCAATGGGGATCCATTGGTGTGGGGTTGTATCCTGCTCCCGTTGGAGTAGGAGCGCAACCCCAACCGCGACAGATGCTTCAGACAATTTGAGGTATAGGGTGGGAAGGGAGGGTGCGGGATTGGGATTGTTAAGTTGTTTTAAATGTGCTAAGTGATACATTATATCACCATAGACTTCATCGAGTCACGATTTCACATAAAGTCCCGGCTCCAGCACTATGGCAGGATTGGGTAGTAGACTAAAAATAGTTAGCTGGAATGTGCGGGGTGCGTTAGATAAGATAAAGAGAGGGGCCATACTCCGCCAGGCCAAGCGTACCTCGGTGTATGTCCTGTTACTGCAGGAAACCCACCTACTCGCCACCAAAGCACCATCTGGCACATGCATCAAGGAAGGCTTTTGCGATTCCTTAATTGCGATTATTAAGGAATCGCAATTAAAGAATCGCAAAAGCCTATGCATGTAGGAATCGCTGTAAAAATAGCGATTCCTAAAGATTCCTTAATTGCGACTCGCAAATTGCGAGTCGCAATTAAGGAATGGCTTCCCATACATTCCTATGGGCCCACAGGTCCATAGGAATGAATGGGAATTGCATGCACAATTTGCGAGTACCCATTAGGTACTCGCAAATAGCTGCATGCAATTTCAAGTGGGCAAGGGTGTCAAAGGACACCCTGTTGCACCCTGAAATTGAAATGTGCACCCATGTTGCGCACACACATGCCCCAAGGGCATGTGTGTGTGTGTGACATGTAACTTTGAAAAATGCACTTTAGTGCATTTTTCAAAGTTTTTGTAAATTACCAACCTGTTTTATTTTTCGGTAAATTGCAACCCCTAATAGCGAATTCGCTATTTTAAATTGCTTCTAGCATTGCATTTAAGGAATCGCAATTTGCGATTTCTTAAATGCAATTACAATTTCCGATTTTTGTATTTGGAATGATTCATCCCAAATGCAAAAATACCGGTCGCAAAGGGGCAGATTCTGAGAATCTGCCCGTTTGCGACCGGTTTTCAGTTTGATGCATGGGGCCCCATGTCTTTCCCGTTTTGGATATGTACAGGTCTTCCATGCAGGTTTTACCAGGGGCTCGCGTGGGGTGGCAGTCTTGATTCACCAGAGGGTCCAGTATACGCATATTAAATCATGGCCTGACCCCCAAAGGAGATATCTCCTTATTACTGGCACAATATACGGGGAACAAGTTATAATAGGCAGCATCTACGCACCCCCCATTGTCTGGGTCATTTGTGGAACTCGCTATAATGGGAGGGGACTGGAACGATGTCCTAAATCAGGCCCAAGTTAGGTGGAGACCGCGTGGATGGTTGGTGGTTGGTACGAGAAACGTGGTTACAGACCTTTGTAGACCATATGGGTTGGATAGATACATGGAGGCATCTCCACCTGACTGCACACTGCTACACTTATTACTCCACCGTCCATGATTCATTTTCCCGTCTAGTCTATATCTTTGTGCCCGCCGGCCACTTTTATAGAATTGCAACGACGGACATATTGCCCAGAAGTTTATCGGATCACTCCCCAGTAGTGCTGGAATTGAGGTTAGGCGTAGATCATCCCTGCTTCCGCTGGCGCCTATAAACATGGCGCCTACATGACTCATTATATAAGACACACATGCATCCGGCCATCACTGACTATTTCATCGACAACCTGGGGATGGTGGACTCGGCTGAGACCATATGGGAGGCCATGAAGCCAACCATTAGAGGAGTAGATATATCCTTCTGTACAGCCCAACGTAGGAAACGTTGGGAAACGTTACTCCGGACGGTGGCACAGCTAATTGACCTGGAGCAGCGCAGTAGGGTGGAGGGTGGGAGGCAGGCGCTCCAACAGCTGCTTCACTTGCAACAAACACACTCTAGTGCATTACTGGACGAGGCCAAGCAGGCGTGGCTGGCCTCCCGCAGCAGAATATACCAATGGGGGGACAAGACGAGTTCTCTCCTGCATCACTTATGCCAGCAAGCACTTCACCCGCCAGCTACACCTGGCATTACGGGTGCGGATGGCCAAACGCTCACTGACCCAGTTCAGATCGCATCCAGCTTTGCAGCCTGCTACGCGGATCTGTACGCTCCCAGAGATGTCCTGCCAGAACTCATGATACAGCGGTTTCTTGACGACCTACCCCCGTTATCTCTAACTGACTCTGCATGCGCAGAACTAGATGCTCCCTTGACGGTTGAGGGACTGGGTGCTGCCCTTACTGATTTGCATACAGGTAAAGCACCGGGCCCCAACGACTTCCCGTGCTAATTTTACAAGATTTTTCAGTCCCAGCTCGACACCCACTACCTGGCAGTAGTAAATGCGGCCCTCAAGGAGAGAAGACTCCCACCTGATGGGTGACATGCCGAAATTATGGTGTTTCCCAAACCCGGCAGGCCCCCGATCAGCACGCATCATACCGCCCTATATCGCTACTGAATGTTGAAGCAAAATTATTGGCTGAAGTCCTGGCAAATCGTATTCTACCACATATGGCGGATCTGGTACATCCGGATCAGGCAGGATTTATGCCCCATCGTGCTACTCGCCATAATATTCGGCGTGTTCACAACGCCATTGCGGCGATTGAACATTTAGATGGCCCAGCAGCGTTGTGACTGGCTGATATAGGCAGGGCATTTGATTTACTGGGTTGGAAGTATTTATTTGCCCTTTTGCAATGCTTAAGCATTGGGCCCCTGTATATTTCACATGTTGGTTTGTTATTTACAGACCTCACTTCCTCGGTTAGGGTGGCGGGTGCTGTCTCTGACCCCTTCTCTATTGGGCGTGGTACACGCTTGGGATGCCCCTTGTCCCCTTATTTATTTGCATTGGCCATGGAACCACTGGCCTCGTGGGTCAGAAATGATGCACAGGCCAAGGGAGGTTGAGTGGCCGGGAGGGAAGTCCAACCATATTGCCCTATAAGCGGACGATGTTCTCCTTTTCCTCCTGGATCCGAATCGGACGGGCCCTCGGTTGCTTCGCATAATGCAGGTATTCGGGTAGACCTCGGGTCTATATATGAATACCTGCAAGTCTATACTTCGGCCACTTCGGTGAGCATCTGAAATTGGAACCTGGGCGGGGGAAGTAACGCTAGCCACAACCGGATTTAAATACCTGGAGGTCTATTTGTCGTCTTCTCCCTCTATGTCCTGGGAGAAAATCATTACCCCCATTTGGGCGCAAACACAGGCCGAGATGAGGTCGTGGGTGCATCAGCCTCTTTCTACTCTTTTTATGATCGGAAATCTTTAAGATGGTGTCACTCCCTCGCCTCCTTTATCAATTGCAAAATCATCCCTTTATGATCCCATCCGCCTGGTTTTGTCAGGTTAATTCAGGGTTGAGTCTCTTCCTCTGGGCTGATCTAACTGCTAGAGTTGCTCTGAAGACTTGCTTTAAGTCCACATACTGTGGGGGGATAGCGACCCCCAATTTTCAATCGTACTATGCAGCTTCCTATCTCCTGGTTTTGAATGAATGGTGGTACGGGAGTAGAGATGACCCGGCGTATCGCTTGGAACACTGGCTGATGGGTGACGCCCTACCTCAATTACTCCTGCACAAACCAAAGGAGCTTCGACTCCTTCCGCCCGCCACACGTACAGTTTTTGGGGAATGGAAATACTCATTGCACAGAATAGGGTGGTGGAACCGGCTGATGGGAGAGACGCCCTTGTGGCAGAGGGGCCTTTTACCTCAGTTGTCTACCTTGTTGGGGTTTCGAGGCTGGGATGCCATTGGCATCTCTACTTTGGGAATTGTTATGCGGGGAACCACCCTGAAATCCTTTCTGGAGCTCAGGAAGGAATTTGATATGCCACACTCACAATTTTATAAATATTTGCTATTTCATCACGATCTCTCTCCATATATCATGCACTTGGACTCCCAACCGGAGTTTAACCCAATAGAGGCCATGGTATTCATGGGCGACATGGGGGATCATAAGATCACAAGGATATACCAATCCCTGGTGACAAATCTTTCCACCACATTAGACTCACTCCGGGAGAAATGGCAAGCAGATCTCGGCCCCCTTGACAATGACGATTGGACGGAAGCGTTGGAATCCCCGCGGGACACCGCAATAGCTTCTCGCTTAAGACTTATCCAATTCAAGTATTTACACCGGGCCTATTTCACCAGGTACAGGCTATGGAGAGCGGGACTTATGCCTTCCCCTACCTGCCTGCGCTGTGGTAGGGCAGAGGGCACTTTCATATACACAATTTGGCAATGCGCGGCACTCAATAGATTCTGGAGGGGAGTCATGTCCTGCCTTTCAGAGGTGCTGGGGTGGGATATACCCCCATCGCCAAAGCTTGTTCTACTGCACATCACTGATGAAATAGGCGGTAATTGTTACAAAAGGCATTTATTGTTCCTAGGCTTCATATTGACCAAAAGAGACATAGCTAAAGCACGCAAGGCCCAGGCTCCACCCAGGCTGGGAGCCTGGAAGGCGAGTCTTGATTTTTGCATGGGCCAGGAGCAACCTATATTCAAGGCACGGGGTTGCCCACAGAAGCACCCAAAAATTTGGAAACGATGGGCAGACTATAGAGGTCTTTATTTGGAACCTCCTCCCCCCCACAGAATGCAGACGTGGAGGCTCTGTAATAATGGAATCCGGGAGAGGATAATTGCACATTGGACTGAGTAATCTGTGAACTGGCTTGATGGGAATGGCATATGGGTCATTATAACGTACATAGCACAAAAGGTTATAATGTCGCGAGCTGGCATTTGTAGGCTCGCTATGTTTGTGTTACTTTATTGTAAATGCTACTGGGTTGAAATAGAAGTCGACAGATTTGATGTTACGATGCTGAATACATATTACCACAAATGTAATGTAAATGTAAGTAATGTAGTAACTCTGCCTGCTGAGTCAATAAAATGTGTTGTGAAAAAAGAAAACACAGAGGTGAGTATTATGAATTCTTTTCTTGCTTTATTATTAACAGCAACCAAGAGAATAAAAGACTACATTAACCAGAAAACCCTGGGAAAGAACTACAACATTACACCACAATAGAACCATCAATCGGACATTGAACGCTGCCAAAATTAGCTTGACTGAGAGCAACACATTGCCTTTTTTTGCTACGAGTCAGTCAACATAAGATCCGTGAGGAAATCCAAAGGGAGCAGAGGGACAATATTCCGGAAGGATGGTTTGAGAGTGTGCAGCTATCAAGAGTTATCCAAAGGAAAAGAGTCTCCAACAAGGTTAAGTTGACTTTGCAGTACTGGTTGAAGGGCCTGGGAGTGCGAAAGAAAGAAATCAGGGAGGGTTAGTAAAAACAGTGTTGAGATAATGCTCGCCTCCGTGTCATTAATAAAATCTAGCCTTTCTGACACGAAGGTTAGGAAAATCTCCATTTTATTACACGACCAGAAGCTCAGATTACGCTTGTTCAAAGCATCTGAGTCAGATAGATGAAAAAATTGGCTTACAGTAACAAGTCCTGAACGTATTAATGTTCGACCAATCTGTAGAATATCATGCAAACCCGCACAAAAGGCCCTAGAGGACTTGGCCCCTCTGGCTGAATGGACGCCTAAGTAATCAGTATCAATGCCAGCTAGAGACACGGTCCACCTAACCCAACGAGCAAACTAGGAGCGGAGACAGGTTTGTGGGGTTTCTGAAAGGGAATGAGTAACTGGGACCCTGAAGGCAAACTCTGATCTGCAGTTCGTGAAAAATGTTTTCTAACAATTTCCAACACATAATTTTGGCTGCGAAGGATAAAAAGGATAATGAACTGACATCAAATTAGTTTGAGTGCATCTCGTAACCTGAAAACAAAAACCAAGCGCAGAATAATGAAAAAAAAACACTATCACTGCTTTGCTATCAGAAACATGTTTCAAAGAAACCAAACCCAAAAGCATAATTAGCTTTGCAGATAAATGTTTGAGAGAAAGTTCTGTATTGTCCGGCCTTGAAATAAACATATGCAAAACCAAATTAACATCCCATATGGTATTAAATTTGGGACGAGAAGGATTAGCAAAGTGTACTCCCTTTAACAGATGATAGACAAAAGGATGCTCTCCAATGGGCATTCCATCCACTCGAATGTGTTTAGCCAAAATCGCTGATCTGTAAATATTATTGGTACAATATGCTTTCCCTTGTGCAGCTATGGAAGCTAGGAACTTAACCACCAAGGTCGCAATCTGCTGAAAGGGGAGCAAAATCCCTATCAATACACCACCTACACGAGGCCAGCCAGGCTGATTAGTAAAGTTTTGCCGTGCCAGGGGACCAGAATTGTTGGATGAGTCAGATAGGCTCCTCTAAAATTCCTGAAGTTCTCCAGGAAGCCATGAAATCCTCCAAGCGATGAGGGAAAGGGAACCCTCTAGAACGAGGTTGTGACGAAACCCTTGAGGATTGAAAAGCAAGTCGGGAAAGGTCGACGGGCCGAAGCCAGTTCCAGTAGAAATGGGTACCAGGGCTGAGCCTGCCGAAAAGGGGTGATCAGAACCAGGGATGAACACTGTCTGTGAGTTTGAGCTAGGACACATGCAATGAAGAGAAAGGTGAAAAAGGCATAGAGAAGAGTCTGAGCCAAGACTGGAGAAACGCATCGGTGGCCAGAGCTACAGGATCTGGTCTCCAACTGAAAAAAGGAGGCAAGCTGATAGCTGATACAGGAGGTAAAGAGATCTATTGACATGGTGCCAAAGATTGAAGAAAGTTGACTGAATACAGAAGGGTGAAGACGCCAATCACTTTAATCCTGGATATGTCTGGAATACCAGTCCGCTATCACATTCAACGTGCTCAGAAAATACAGGTATGTTCTTTTGTAGACAGAATTCCCACAGACTTTGTGCCAGAACTGCTAGGGGTTTAAATCTTGTACCCCCGAGATGCTTTCTATATCTGACCGCCGACAGATTGTCCATCTGAGGAAGAATGGTGCATCTTGCTCTGTCTTTTATAAAGGACTGGATGACAAAGGAACCTCCAAGCATCTCTGAACAATTGATGTGCAAGGATGACTTCTGAAGAGACCATGTACCCCTTGTCGAGAGATGACCACAACTTGCGCCCATCCTGTGGGACTTACTACAGATTCTAAGATAAGATTGGGGAGACAGAGAAAATTGTTCTCCCATTCCAGGTGTCTAAATGACTGAGCCACCAAAGGAATTCTTCTCTGGATTCTGAATTTACAATTACCGAATCCATGTAAGCCAAACTGTTGTGAAGATGACGAATCTTCAACCTTTGAAAAGCCCGATTATGGAGAGGACAGGGAAAAAAATAGCTTGGATTGAAAATGGTAGAAGACCCGCAAGACGACCCAGAGATCAGAGAGAAAAATAAGACAGGGTCACAGAGTGACACATTTCTTTCTTGATCAAGGAGAACTTTTGTTCAGGGAGCTTAAGAACTGATAGAGGGGCATCTATCATGAAACCTAGAAATTCCAGGGACTTTCCAAGAATGAGAGCAGATTTTTGAAAGTTGATGAGGAAGCCTAGGCTTAAGAGAAGGTCTTGACACATACGTAGGTGAGAGAGAAGAGAATTTTTGTCCTGCTCAAGATTGGAAAGTTGTCGAGATGCATGATGAGTCTGACGCCCTGAGAAAGGCTACTACCAGCTTGAGAATTTTAGTAAAACTCCAAAGAGCCGATGAAAGGCTGAAAGGGAAAGTCTTGAATCAGAAGAAGGTTTGGCCCCATTGAAACTGGAGATACTTCCAGTACGACAGGTGAATTGGAACCTTCAAGTAAGGATCTTGATGATCTAGACAAACCAACCAAACATCCTGTAGGAGAATGTCTCTGAGATGGAGAATGGTTTCCACCTTAAAGTTTTGATATACTACAAACTTGTAGAATTTTCTTTAATTGATGACTGGACAAATTTCTTGGGTTTTTTTGGAACCAAAAAGATGGTACAGAGGAAACCTGTGGGATTGAATGAGGTTTGTGCGATAGCTTTTTTTTGACAGAAGGGATTGCACTTCTTGCTGGACTTGAAGAAATTGTTCCTGCAAAAAATTAAGAGGGCTGGGTGATTGATTCTGAAATGGAACCTGACAAAAATACAATAACCCTGAACTGTTTATCACTTAGGGATCTGATGTGAGAAGCAACCAGGCATGTAGAACCAACATGCCACCTATGAGAAGAAGGCCAGAATTAGAAATTCTGATCTGACTACTGCCCTCCCTTGTTTCTATATCCCCCGTTCTGGAAACCTCATGAGCATTGGGATAGAAGTGGGGTTTGTAATCCTGGAAATACCCCTGTTGGGACCCTTGGTTGAATGAGCCTCTGTTGAAGGTTGTGAGATCACCCTCAGGATCAAGGACTTTCAGCCATTGTTAATACACAGTGGGAACTTGGAAATAAAGAGGGGACTTCCTGCTCACACAACAATTAAATAAGGAATGCACAAAAAGGAATAAAAAGGGGCTGACCTCTTTGAATCTTCCCTCCCTTCAGTAAAGGGGATACCTCTACAATAAATAAAAAAAAATGTAAAGGAACTACCTGATCTTCCTCTAAGCAAGATGAAACTAAAACAGGCCTAACTGTGGCAGAACTGATGGCTCCCTCTCTACATTAAGAGGAATGAAACCAACATAGGGCAAATCAAGGGGTAATCAGTGTATTGCCCACAGATAGAATCAAGCTTATTACAACTTGTTATCCACCCCTTTCATGAACTGAATACACCTACATGAGAAGCATTCATATAGACACTGGTGAACCCTTCCATCCTCCAAATAACCTGACAGGTTTTTGGAAACGCATAAGAATTCCTGGTCAGAATCTACCGTCTAGTGAACCAACCTCTGACTGCTCTTACGCCTGCATTCAGACCCTTATGATACCAGGGCACACTATACTTCATAGTATTCGCTCGCATCTCCTCAGAGGTTGAATTACAGCAGAGATTACTTACCCACACCCTAGACCACACAACACCACACTCGAGAGATACGGCCCCAACTCCTGGAGCATAAAATACCCAATAAATCTCTCAAATAATGCTAGAAAAACATTTAAACATAACCTACTTAAACAGCATCCAGAAAAAGGAATTGCTGATACCTACTATAGCACAAACAGCGGCAATAAAAAGGGCTTCATTTTCTACGCAAAACACACAGCAAAATGGAGTAACATCTTCCTTCTCCACCTACAAGTTACAAAAAAATCAAATTTCACTATTGCACTAAACTCACCACTGGTCCTTCCCAGAGTTTCAGGTGGGAGATTTTCATATCCATCTTCATGCGACGGACCATCACCTATCTATCTTTGACTGACACTTCTTGTCACTTTTAGCCTTACTATCTCAAAATGGTTTTGTCCTCCACCCTCCCTGCTACCTTTGACCATTATCCTTGAAACTACTCGCCCCCAGGACTCAAATGACACACCATGCACCTTTACTACACCCCCAGTCACACTCCGTATGTAGGAGACCATTTGTCCAACCACCACTACAGCAACCCTAGTGCACAGCCAAAACAATACGCAGCCATTCGAGGCACTCACTGGTCACGATAGAACCAATCCCAGGCCTAGATCTCTCACCACTGAACCCACCTTGATCGCAACCCCTATTCCCAATGTTTAACCCTCCCAACCCAAACAATCCCTCTCCAGTTCCAGCATCAATGACACTGTCCTCCCCTCAACTGAAGATCACCCACCCTCTCTAGACATAGACCTACCGCCTGTCCCCCCTCATATGAAACAAGAACCCTCCCCGACATACTTACCCTATTTCTCAATCGAATAGAAAAAAAACTTGATTCTCTAGTGTAAGACCTCTCTTAGGTAAAAAACAATCTCATGAACAAAGCCAAATTAACACATAACCCCACTCCAAATACAGAGGAATGAACTCCCCATAAAAGATCTTTTAATGTCAGCCAGTACTTTTACTTGACCTCCATTCCCCTGACCCGCCTGTTCCACAGACCCAACTGAACACTTAATCCCCTATCCCCACTTGAAGTGCAATCACTCTGCAAATCATACAACACAATCTCTCATCAAGTGGTTCACAAGCCTCCGTCCCGGATCCCAGTAATCATGAGCACAAACATAATCCCTCTAGTCAATACACCATGATCCAGACACTACACAATACACTTAACAACCCAAACTCCCTATCCTGCATGCTTCTTAACTGCTGATCTGCAGTTAAACATGCAACACAAATACCTAAAATCATACTAGCTAAAGGTATTGACATCGCTTTCCTAAAGGAAACCTGCCTTAAAGAACACTCAAACCTAATACTGGACTTGCTTACTCCCTCTGGCTATTGTATCATTAGATGGAAGAGACCAAAACGTATTGGGGTGGGCTAGTGATCATCCACAAAGATGAAATTTGACTTAACACGTTAGAAACCATAGACTACTCAACCTTAGAATATCTTGGAGTAGAACTCACGACAAAAGGCACCACCCCTATCATACTCCACACTATCTACCACCCCCTGGTGATGTCGTACTCTTCACTACAGAACTAATCAACCTAAAAACAAAGTTCTCTCTTACTGGCACCATAAATGTGCTTCTAGGTTAATGCAGCCTGCACTGGAGCAACACAGAAGACACCACTGTTTGTAATCTTATAAATCTTCTTGAAACAAATGACCTTAAACCACTCTGCAACAAACAGACCCACAATAAAGGGTCTACTAGATGCAATAATTACCGGAAATGAGCTTGTCTCCCTTCAGTCCCTCATATCCATCAAATCTTACCCCAGTCCCTACCCAGCATCAGCCAATAAACTCACGCACTCGACAAGGAACATCAAGCAAATCCCACTAACGGGGCTGGAATCCAGGATCAGTGCCTATCTATACTCTCAACCTCACCTTCACTCCGTAGATGACCGCACCTCCTACTATAGCTCAGTGACGACTAATGAGTGGCAACTCTCAAACTAAAGAGCTCTAGAAAAATGCAATCCAGATCCTGGTTCAACTTATACCTTAAAAATGAGAGGAGACATTTAAGACTGAATGAAAGGTTGTGGAGACAGAATCCCTCACTGGCACACCTCGCACTCCTTAGATCTGAATGTCTCACCTACAAAAAACACATCTTTAGGGAAATAGCGACTTTCTTTCGGAATCAACTTGACCATGTGAAGAACAGACCAAGGGAGCTCTTCAAGTATAATCCAACAACAAACCACCCTTACCTCCCAAAATGAAACAATAGCCACCAATGAATGCTGTCAAGAAATAGCCAACTTCCTCTCTGATAAAGTTGCAAAAATCAAACGAAAGCTTATCCAAGACTCAAGACTTTCTGTAAGTGTCTTCTGTGAATACCAAAATGAGTAAGTTACACAAAATGAGTAAGTTACACAAAATGAGTAAATTACTCAAAATGACTAAGTAAGTGCCTTCTGTGAATACCAAAATGAGTAAGTGCCTTCTGTGAATACCAAAATGGTAGTAAGTTTAGGATTTTGTCTTAAGTTAGTTCTGTGAATCGGGCCCAACGTGTCTAGCTAGCGCTAAATACAACTCAAAAATTGGAATAAAGGATGGACCACTTGTGGGGTAACGTCTGGCAAAGTGGCTCCTACCTTTGCTTGCCCTGCCAAAAACCCGGGAGGAAAAAAACGTTTTCATAGAAAATTGGGCCTAATGAATAGTTGCAAAAGTGGAGACATGTTTGCTTATTTCTTTAATGAAAGAATCCCTGAACAAGAGAACATCAGCTTGGTGCCCCTCTTCCACGCACACAAGGCCCTCCACGACCTGGGCCCAAAGTACCTCAACGACCGCATGACCTTCTACACGCCCACACGCCAGCTACGATCAACCAGCCACGCCCTCGCCACCGTACCACGCATCCGCAGAACCACCGCCGGAGGAAGATCCTTCTCCTACCTGGCAGCCAAGACCTGGAACTCCCTCCCCACTCACCTTCGGCGAACCCAGGACCATCTCTCCTTCAGGAAGCAGCTCAAGACCTGGTTGTTCGAGCAGTAACTTACCCCTTCCCCCAGCGCCTTGAGACCCTCCCGGGTGAGTAGCGCGCTCTATAAATGCCGTGATTGATTGATTGATTGATTGGTGGAAAGGCTACTAAGCTTGTTGTCTATTTTCAATAAGAGGCTTTTGCATCTTCCCTGTAAAATGTGTGCATTAGCTTTACCCAAGATACATATAGCCCTTTGAGCCCAACTAGATAGAGTATCTGGGTCAATTTTGTGAACCCTCCATCTTTGCCTCTTCTGCTAAATCTAGGATTCTGGTCAGAGGCCCAATAAGATCCAAAATCCTGTCCTGAATACTGGACCAGGCTCTGTCCTCTTCCTTTTTTGAATCTTTGCCGAACTTAGTAAAAATGACAACATGTTAGGGTGAATAACCGGGGTAGCAGTAACATTGTTTGGAAGGGAAGGACGGGAACATTCATACTTTAATTTATTATGAGAGAATTTATCTAGGGCGTGTCTCAGATAAGAGGAAATGTAATTTGAAACGTGTTCCAAAGGGAAACATTCAGTCAAATTAGGATGGTGAATTAAAGAGGGGTCGAACATAGGTTCCCCTAAATGATCAACTAAATCATTGGACACTGGATGAGAAACACCACCATCATGTGGAGAAATTTTACGCCTTTTTGCCAAAGGCTCATTTGCAAAAAGATCCGAATCCTTATAAGAATTTGTGTCACCCAGGATGCATTCATTATCATCATCATCATCCTTGTCCTGTAATTGGATAATATTGGGATGAGAAGAAGGAAGCCATCAAAAAGCCACCTCTTGGGTTAAAAGACCATTTTTAATAGAAATGCTTTTATGAAGCAGGTTCTGAGGTGTCACAAGTTTCTTCCTCTTCATAGAGGGAAGCTGAAGAGGGTAATTAGACTTTTTTTAGATGAAAGCCTTTAATTTCTTTGAGACATCTAATATAGAAACTGTTGGAAAGTGGTTTATGAGAAGTGATAAGTAGGGACCTACCACTAGTAATAAGGCTACAAACACAATAAAAGGTTCAGTCTAGGTCTCAATACATTATTACCTTTCTCAACCCTTGGTAGCTAGCTGTGAGCAGGCAGGCTTAACTTAGGAGACAGGTGTGTAAAGCATTTAAAAACACCAATACATTAAATAAGTAAGACACAATACACAATAAAAACCCAACACTGTTTTATAAACATAGGTTATAGCTTTATGATTAAAATGACACCAACATAACAAAAATCCAATGTAGGGAACAAGAATTATGAATTTTTAAGGATTAAAAGTAAAACTAGCACTTAGAAGCAAATAGCGCTCAAAGGATTAAAAAAGGTTGCACCGGACTATAACAGGTAAATTCAAAAGAGGGGAAAAACAGTGAAAAGGGGGTTAACATCTGGAATTTAGACCTTCAAAGTGGGACGGGCCGAGGGGAAAGGAGGGCGTAAGAGAGCGGGGTTACCAAAAGGAAGGAGTCAGAAGAACGCCACTAGCGAGCACATCTCAACAGGCTCAAATGTCTGGAAACAGCTCGTAAAGGAGGCTGCTTTAAAAGTAAGGCAAGGCGCTTGAAGAACAGTGCTGGGTTCAGGCACCAGAGAGGGAGAATAAGCGTGAAGAGGCAGTGTGCATCACAGGTTCTGAAGAAGGAAATAACGATATCAGAACAACATTCTAACCAAATGCCAAATATAAAAATGGGCACGTGCACACCAGCAGAACAGAAAACCTGCTTGTAAGTAACGCGAGTGGCAAAAAACAGAATGGAAACATAAATACATGAGGCATAAGCACCATAACAGAAAAAACATAGTGAGCATAGTACTTATTTCGACTGCAAGCAGCAAGAAAAGAGGATTTGTTGCTGTCAATCAATATTATTATGGCAGTGTTCGATGTTCTATTGGTGGTTCTATTGTGATGTAATGTTGTAGTTCTTTCCCAGTGTTTTCTGGGTAATGTAGTTTTTTCTTCCATTAGATGCTGTTAATTAGAAGGCTAGAAAAGAATGTATAATATGAGCCTCTGATCGTGCAATAAAATCTGGAGTGGCATTTCTAGAGTTGGTTCAAGCCAAATCAACCAGGGAAATGTATGCCTCCTGCGCAGAGTGGGCTGGTGCTTCATAAGTTGCCTTCTGTAGGACAGCAAATTTGACTACTCTATCAACTTTTATTTGTCATTACAGACTGAATCTGGCTCAAGAAAAGGAATAATTTTTTGGTTTTAATGTGAGACCAAAGGCAAATATGGCTCAAGACAATTATGCAAGGGTATTTATAGGCAACTGTGAGATTTTTTTTACATAGGTGTTCCTATTAAAATGTCACATTTGGTTAGAAGCCCTTCTGTATAGGTACCTAGTTGTATGTTCAGTGAACACTCACAGATTATGATCTCTACTGCTTCAGTATATCATCAGTTTAGTAAGGAATGGAATGAGGAAGTGGGTGACAAAGGAAAGTTAAGATTACTTACCTGGAATCTTCATTACTCTGAATCTTTTCTCACATCGCATTACATACGTTGCTCCTGTTTATATCAGATTGGCTCCTTTATGGAGGCAGTAGAGATAGAAAGAGGCTCTTATAAAGAGTGTTGGAAGCTGCAGAGACACTTTCAACTCCGTTAGTAAGGAATGGGATGTGGAAGAAAGGGCCAAAGTAATGAAGATTACCAGTTTGTAAGCCAAACACTGCATAGTCTGTGGTGCAGATGCTTCCGCAGGTCTCCCATGTATATAAATGTTCACCACATATAGACAGATCTACATTGCTTATGCTAACAGTGAGCAGGGCTACAGAAGGACCTTCCCGTCTGCATACATGCCAATAGACCCGATTCAGGTGGGAGACTGACAATATTCGAAGCCAAAAATGGCTTTATTTTGGCTCTCTCCTGCCTCTGCTTCAATAGATGTCAACTGGGAAAATACATCCTCCCGCTTATGTGTTTTTCAAATCTCTCACTTTCCTCTTCAAACATGTTGACATGTATGTGTCTGGGCCATTCCAGGCTCCTGCAATTATTGCATTACCTAATCTGTTCTGCAGAATGCTATTTTAAGGTAGTCACCATGAACTCTTTACAAGCATGCATCAGAAAGTCAACTCGCCATCTTTAAACTTGCAATCAATTAAATTGCATCTGTCTGTTTTCATTGCCATCCAACTTCTCTTCCCATAGATACTGAAATGATACTCAGTTTGGTCGCCCTCTACTTCTGTACAGCTTTTCTACCAAGCCCCCTCATAGCCTGACCAAAGTATTGCCAAACACTTCCACCTGGATGTGTGTGCTGTAATTAGTCTGTTTCAGTATTGTCAGCCGTGTGTGATGTTGTTATATTAAAACAAACCCAAACAAGTGTTTATGTTGTATTCACACTTCTGTTAAAAGCTTCATCTCTAATTGCAGTTGTGAATTGAGGTGTGCCTTAATTGTCCACAATAACGCCTCGAGGCTGCCCATCAATGACGTATGAATTAATGTATTTTGATTGGCTTTCAGAAATCTAGGTTGCAGTTCACAAAACCATAGCAACCTTTAGCCACTGCAATAGACTGCAATTTCAAGGGCCATTGCAATCTGTGGTTTTACTGACTCTGCATTTTCTAGATGGTTTTATAGTATCTCTTTTCTGCCTCATTCCTGAAGAGTATTGCAATCCGTTAGATAAACTATGTGCCGATGTGTTGCAATCCCAAGAGATGGCTGATCCAGGATCGAAGGCGGGCAAGCCTGAAATAGACAAACATAAAATCTTTCAAGGAAAGCAGCATTGTCACGTGCACCAGCATTTTACGGCCATTACCTTACATCATTTATCTAGTATATGCTATTGATGCACCCAACTGTGCTGAATGCTTAACTCCCGGGGTAAAGCTAAGGTCAGTGTACAGAAATTATATACAACTGTGCTCAGCTGGGAGTCTCCAGGAAAGTAACTTCCATCATAGTAAAAAAATAGGAGCTGTTCCACGAGCTGGGAATGCATTAAAAAAAAACCTCTAAAAGATTTCCCTTCCAATTTGCTTTCTGTGAAGGGACAGGCATATTTTACATTTTGAAGATGAAACTACATACCGATAAAGTTTGTTCCCATCCTATGCGCTTGCAGACCGTGCACATGTTTGCAAAGTCTCCTTCTTGGAACTTTGACCCAGAAGTTTGAGTGCACCCGCTCTCACTTTTAATGTAAATGAAAACAGTTTGGTGCAATGCTCTAACATGTTTGCACAATTTTCCCAATGTTCCTTTCATAATTTAAAAAAAGGGTAAAGCAAAACTGCTGCAAAAGTGTTTTTATAGGTGGTGGCATTTTAAAGTACACAGCACCACCTTCTAATTGGTCGATTACACATGAAACAATGTGTTCCGCCGTTACTATTTTTAGAGACTTTCTCAAGCTACTTTTTGCAGTTAGGTACTCATCGCTTGTTGCTATAACAACCGGAGGAAAAGGCACTCAAAGCCTATGTGGAAGTTGACTATCGATCCAGCAATGTAGTGAATGGTTATGTGCTTCAAGGTCACTGCAATTGTATTATTTTCTCCCCCAGAGACCTGTACTTCCGAAGACTCGAAACATATCTTGCTGAGTGTGGTCCGCGAGCAAAAATCATCTGATTACAGGTTTGTTAAATGGACAAACAACCTTGGTTTTCTGAAAGTTAACAAGAGTGTTTCGCTCATCTGTTAAAAAAGACAAGTCCTGGAAATAAACACCGAGCAGTAAAAGCCGAGGAGCGCATTATTGCATCAACTTTTCATTGCCTGGAATGCAAACAGGCGAGTTTATTGTAATTATAAAAATAATAATTATTATTATCATTGTTATTATTATAATATTTATTTTTATTCCAACTACGCATTTGCCGACGGGCATGATTAAAACTGAACAGCCTCAAGCCTATGTGGGGTACTGACCTGTTTGTTACCTGTGTGAAATGTGCGTTGTAATGTCAGCCTTTCCAGTCAAAGAAATACATTCATTAATACTCAGTCAGTATACTGACAGTAACACATGAGAAGCCAAGTACCAAATGAGTACAGGCACTGAGTTGTGCTCACAATCCAGCGATCCCTCCGTAGAAGCCCCTGGACCCCGCAGAATAGCTTGCACAATGGCTTCCCTTGCTGTACCAGGTATGAAGATTGTATATAGGCGTATGCATGTGGGAATGCTACCATATGGTAATAATGTGATCCGCATCGCTCCATTTTCAACTTCTAAAAGCTCCAACGTTCATATGAGTTTATTAATTAGTGAGACAACTTTACGCATATAATACTGTCATTGTCAGCATTTAATATGGGGCTGCAGACATGTGGTAAATCACTTACATCACACTATCTCAGGAATTTAGTGGAAAACGTGCTGATTTTCCAAATACAATCACTAGCGTAACGAAACTTGAGGGGCCCCCCTGCAAACTACATGGAGCCCCCCACCTCTGGACTCAGGAGCTCTCAGGCCAGGGTACTGTGCTGACGGGGGTCACTGGACTCGGGGCTCCACCGCACCGGAGGGGCTGCGGGGGCCTAGGTTACACCACTGAATACAATAGGGCTATTAGTGCTGGCCTTTGGAATGTAGAAGTTAAGGAGTACCTCTAGTGGGACACGGCTGGCTTGGCATCTTATCCTACCCAGTTGTTTTTATTCTACCTTTGGTAGTGCACTACTGGAACATTGAGGGCCTTATTTATGAGGTTTTACCATAGGGCAGCACCCCAGGCCTTCCTGCTGCACTGCCTTACGGTAAAAGAAAAGGGCAGGAACGCACTGTATCTATCAGATAAAGCGCATTCCTGTCCTTTTCCCCTGCGCTGGCGCACAATGGGCTGCCGTGCGCCAAAACAGGCACCTTTGCACCATGGTGCAAGGGTGCCTGCGTTGCGGGAATGATTATTTCTCTGCAGGAAGGGAAACCTTCCTGCACAGAAACAACCAGAAGAGGCTTTTTCCTCTTTCTATGTGTGCTGCAAAATGCCTTCTTTGTCCTGGGGTAGCAGGTCTAGTCCTTCAAAGCTCCTCTCTGCGCAGATCATCAAACTTCCACCCTCTGAGAATTTCCCCTACTCTCCTGATAAAAATGGTACCTCACTTGTGTGGGTAGGCCTAGTGACCTTGACAGGAAACGGCGCAAAACGCAACAGGGACACATCACATTTTTCCACAGAAAACTGACCCTTTTTCGCAATGTGCCTAACTGTGGATTTTGGGCTCTAGCTCAGCCGACACTTAGGTAAACCTAGCAAACCTGTATATTTTTGAAAACTAGACACCCATAGGAGACCAGGATGGGGTGACTTGTGTGGCTCCCTTCAGGTTCCGTTATCCAGAATGCCTTGCAAAGCCAAAACCTTGTAAAAAAAACAAATTTTCCTCACATTTCTGTGATGGAAAGTTCTGGAATCTGCAGGAAGCCACAACATTCCACCCACCCAGCATTCCCCCAAGTCTCCCTATAAAAATGGTACCTCAGTTGTGTGGGTAGGCATAGTACCTGCGACAGGAAACTGCCCAAAATGCAATTTGGACACATCACATTTTTCCAGCGAAAACTGACCCTTTTTTCGCAATGTGCCTAGCTGTGGATTTTGGACCCCAGCTCTGCCAGCACCTAAGGAAACCTAGCAAACCTATACATTTTTGAAAACTAGACATCCAAGAAAATCCAGGATGGGGTAACTTGTGTGACCTACACCAGGTTCTGTTACCCAGAATCCCTTGCAAACCTCAACATTTGTAAAAAAAAAAACAAAAAAAACATTTTCCTTCCATTTCTGTGATGGAAAGTTCTGGAATCTAAGGGAAGCACCAAACTTCTATCAACCCAGCATTCCAACAAGTCGCCCGTTACAAATGGTACCTCACTTGCATGGGTAGGCCTAGTGCCTCTGTCAGGAAAAAGCCCAAAACGCAACGTGGAGACTTCAAAATTATCTATCACAAAATGACCTGGTTTTGGAGGGACTCACCTGCGTTTTTGGTCCCGGGCTTCCTGCCTCGGGCACTTGGCCCACCCACACAAGTGAGGTGCCATTTGCATAAGGAGACCTGGGGGAACGCTGGGTGGTAGGAAATTTGTGTCAGCCCTGTGATCCCACAACTTTCCCACACAGAAATGTGAGAAAAATGTGATTTGTTCAGCTAAATTTGAGGTTTGCAGGGTATTCTGGGTAGGAAACCGTTTGGGGATCCACGCAAGTCACACCTCCCTAGACTCCTCCGGGTATCTAGTTTTCAGAAATGTATGGGTTTGGTAGGTTTCCCTAGATGACCGCCGAGCCCATGACCAATAACCCAGCTGCCCCCCTTGCAAAACCAGGTCATTTTGCGATAGATAATTTTGATGTCCCACAATATGTTTTGGGCCCTCCCCTGCCGCAGGTACTTGGCCCACCAACAGAAGTGAGGTACCATTTTTATCAGGAGGCCTGGGGAAACGCTGAGTGGTAGGAAATTTGTGTCAGCCCCTTGATCCCACAACTTTCCCACACAGAAATGTGAGAAAAATGTGACATTTTCAGCTTAAATTGAGGTTTGCAAGGGATTCTGGGTAGGAAAATGTTCGGGGATCCACGCAAGCCACACCTCCCTAGTGTCCTCAGGGTGTCTAGTTTTCAGAAATGTCTGGGCTTGATAGGTTTCCCTCGATGCCCACCGAGCCCGGGACCAAAAATGGTGACTCCCTCGCAAAACCAAGCCTTTTTTTGATAGATAATTTTGAAGTCTTCACAGTACATTTTGGGCCATTTCCTATCACGGGCACTAGGCCTAACCACATAAGTGAGGTACCATTGTTATTGGGAGACTTGGGGGGGATGCTAGGTGGGTAGAAGTTTGTGGCTCCCCGCAGATCTAAACCTTTTCATCACAGAAATGTGAGGAAAATGTTTGAGGTTTGCAAGGGATTCTGGGTAACAGAACCTGGGGACAGCCACACAAGTCACCCCTCCCTGGACTCCCCTGGATGTCTAGTTTAAAAAAATGTATACGTTATTTAGGTTTCCTTAGGTGCCGGCAGAGCTAGGGTGCAAAATACACAGCTGGGCTCAATGCGAAAAAAGGGTCAGTTTTCACTGGAAAATGTGATGTGTCCACTTTAAGGTTTGGGCCAGTTCCTGTCGCGGGTACTAGGCCTACCCACACAAGTGAGGTACCATTTTTATTGGGAGACTTAGGGGAACAAAGAATAGTAGAGCAAGTGTTCTTACCAACTGACTTTCTTTGCATTTCTGCCTTCCAAATGTAAGACAATGTGTAAAAAAGAAGTCATTTTGAAACATTTCCTTCAATTCACATGCTTGTATGGGTACCCACAATTTCGGAGCTGTGCAAATAACCACTTCTTCTAAACTCAATATTTTGTTCCCATTTTGGAAATATATAGGTTTCCTTGGTACCTATTTTTCACTCTTTATATTTTACCAAATGAATTGCTATATATCCGGTACACAATGAAAAGCCATTGGAAGGTGCAGTTCAGTTATTAGCACTGGGTACCTCAGCTTCTTGGTGAATGTTGGACTTGGCCCTTTTTGGCAGGTTCACCCCTAAACTTTTTGCCTTGTATGTTAGTAGTTTTAAGTCTCTGGGCACTTTAGCACTGTGGTCCAGTGTAAAGTGCGTGCGCGCTGTGTGCGCGTGTGGTGAGATTGGCCTGCCCTCCCATAGGAATGCATGGGGGATATGTGTGTCCATGGTAATTCTTGGTATGAGGGGAGTGCAGGGTCGAGTTTAGTATGTGCGAACTCGTGAGAATAAATGCTGCGCAATGGTGTGCGCAGATTTATTATAACTAGTGTAGAAATGCCACTTCTAGAAGTTGGCATTTCTGTGTGCTCTGTGTCTGCCTGCCTGATGTGAATTGCATGTCTGGCTTGTGAGTGACAGGGGCTGGGAGGTGTGTGTGGCTCCAGGAGGGGCAGGGTGAGTCAGCGCAGGGCTGAATGGAGAGATCTCCATGTAGATGGGTGGGAGGAGTTGCACCTGCGACCTGAATAGGGCTGGGCCTTCCCTCCACAATGCTGGCTCCACCCCCTGTGGTGCGTCTAATGTCCCTAGCCTGTCCTGTGAAAGGAGAGAGGAGCTGAGCAAAACAAAGTGCTCCAAAGCTCCCCCAAACCAGTTGCATCTGGTTTTCCCCCAGCCCTGTGCTGGGTGACAAAGGAAAAACTGTGTATAAAAGAAGGGGCTGTGACCCCATGAAATTGTTCTTGTTCCTGGACTCGAATCTGCCAGGTGCGTGCTGCTGCTGGGGCCCAGGGGGGGGGCTGCCATGAGGGCTTGCCTCCCTGGGCCCTGCCTTGCCCCTGGACCTTGAAGACCCTTTCTTGTGGGACCTTTTGTTTTATCTTTTACCTTAAAGTTTTTTTTTATCCTAGCGCCTGGTGAGCGCTTCCCTTCCTTGCCTGCAGAGCGCTTTATTTCCCAGAAGAGGAGGTCTGGGGCTTCGCAGCACGGCGCTGCCGGTACCTTTATTCTAATACGGGTGCCCACCCCGCTCATTTGCCGTCCCGGCGGGTGCCCACCCCGCCGGTATCTTTATTCTAATGCGGGAGCCAACCCCGCATTTCGCCACCGCGGCCCGAGCCGCTTTTTGAACTTTTCCCCGGGCCGCTACCAGCGCGACCCGGAAGACAGGCATGGTTGCCTGGTTGAGGGTGGGACTTCCTGCTAGCGGCCGGAAGTCAGCGCGGGGCTCCCATGAGCCGGGGAAAGCCCCGCACGCCTGGAGATAGGAGTCCCGGGTCCCAGGAGGGGGCCCGGGTGAAGAGGGAGAGCAGCACGGGGCTCCTGTGAGGAAGGGAAGCCCCGCGGAGTGCCGGCCTTGCGGATGCGAGTCCCGGGTCCCAGGAGGGGGCCCGGGTGAAGAGAGTGATGCCGCGTCCCGAGTCCAGCCTGGAGACCGGACGAGTCCTGCGGCAGAGTCCCGGTGAGTGGGGACTCCCTGTTCTTGGTGCCCTTCGAGGCACAGTGCCATTTTTCTCATTTTGGGCAGCCCCGTCTTGCAGCGGGCCGCTCCAACGAGAGGGGCTTAGTTGTTTCGGAGCCTGCGTGGCTCCTACCATGGCGCATGAGTGTTCCCAGAGCCTAGATGGCTCCAACGTTTGGCCTAATTATTTTCAGAGCCCCGTGGGGCTCCAACGATGGCATCTTGGTTGATTAGAGGGGCCCGTGCTCCCCCAGTCCTACAGCTGCCCCGCCTGATAGAGGGCAGCTGCAACCTTTTGCATATAGATTCAAAGGGCCCCGGGAGAGAGCCCAGGCCGCAGTTTTAACTTTCCCAGCTGCCCAGCAAGTAGTGGGCAGCTGCAATGTTTAGGCCTTTCTTCGGGGGCATTTCCTTGGTAAAGGGGTAGGAGGGAAATATACTCCTTTGCCCCAGATCTTCACAGCTGTCCAGCAAGTAGTGGGCAGCTGCTACGTTTAGGTTTGCGCAGTTGCGCACCCTTGACTTTCGCTGCATAGGCAGCAGCCCTGACTCTTGGAACATAGGGCATTTGAGCCCCCTTTTTGAGATGGCCAGTTGGCCAGGGGGACTGTTAGGATTATAGGGCGCCAGGCCCTAATGTGATGTGGTGCTAGGAAATGTGATGCATTTACTATGCTTTACGCACCCTGTGTTATACCTCTAACTGTGGTTTATGATTATGAGGTTGTTTTGCATATCATGGTTTATGCTAGTGAGATTATGTTTCACTGTGTGATTTACGCCCCTAATGTGAGTTATACTTAGGAGGTTAGGGTCTCATGCGTTTAGACGTGTGAGGTGATTACATAATGTGTTTATGCTGGTGAGGTTGGCGCAGAATGTAATTCGCGCCTGATGTGATACTGTGCATAGTGTAGTTTATGTTACAGGCTGATGCTAAGTACAGTGATGACCAGTGTTTACTGGTTGTACGGTTATGATCTGTTTTACGTTTACTAAGTTCACTTTGTGATGGTTCTGACAGTGGTCCAAGTGGCCCTGTCATGTGTAAATAATTCCCTTGTAAATATGACCTAGTGCCAGGTGGCACCATGTATATTGTGTGAGTACTATTCTAATGTGTTATGAGAATACAAAGGCTATTTTTGATATAACCTTGTGTGGAGTTCCTTTTGTAGTGTGCCTGGTATGTTGTTGCTGTGCGCGTGCGCAAACGCTTTACACATTGCCTCCGGGATAAGCCTGACTGCTCGTGCCAAGCTACCAAGGGGGTGAGCAGGGGTTATCTTTGGCGTGTAACTCCCTCGCCCTGACTAGAGTGGTGGTCTCTGCCTGGCTTTGGCGCAAGCCTTAGCCAACCAGAGATCCCATTTCTAACAGTGAACCTACAAGTTCTATATAGCCCCATAACCAGAAGGGTCCAGCAGACTTAATGGTATATTTCTTTAAATAATCTGCCATACTTGGAAGAAGTTACAGGTGAAAAGGTTGGCACAAAGGGCTATTTTTTTTTCAACTCAATTTCAATATTTTTTTACTTCATTTGTTAGTTTCTATAGAAAAATCTTGAAGAATCTACAAAAATGACACCTTGATAAATTCAGAATCTTGTCTACTTTTCAGAAATGTATAATTTTCCAGGATCCATTATTGCTTTCACACCCATTACTACCACTAACTGGAAGGAGGTTGAAGGCACACAAAATAGGCTATGTCCCAGTAAAATGCCAAAACTGTGTAGAAAAGTTTGGTTTTCTGACAAAAGTCTGCCTGTTCCTAAAAGCTGGGAAGATGGTGATTTTAGTACCACAAACCCTTTGTTGATACCTTTTGCAGGAAAAAAAAACAGATGCTTTTTACTGCAGCACTTTTTCCCCATTAAAAAAAAAAGCTGTATTTTTGCTAATTTCTCGGTTCCTCCGGGAGAATCCACAAACCCTGGGTACCTTTAGAATCCTCAAGATGTTGGAGGAAAAGGAAGCAAATTTGGCATGAATATCTTATGTGGACAAAATGTTTCAGGGGCCGAAGTGCAAACTACCCCAAATTGCCCAAAAAAAGGCTTAGCATGTGTGGTGGTGGAGGCCTAGCAGCAAAGGGGTTAAACACGCTCCCCTTTGACATCCATTCATTTGCATGCCTGTGCAAGATTTTATTCTTTGAAATGAGCTTTGCTTACTTTTCCACTTCATATGCACATTATCAAATACCTTTAACATTCTGTACAAGGAATAAGTTCACTAAGCAAAATGTTGTTGTTTGTTTAGCCCGTTCTGCGTCAGAGCTATCACAATACCAAAAACAATAGCGGCCTGACTGGGACTTCGGCATGGTAACATGGATGATGTTTATTATACATACAACATTACTCCCTTGTGTAGATAGAGGAGCATTTAGCTGTTACTGAGAGGTCAACCGATGCTGAAATTCCAGCCCAGCTGATTCCTGTTTACCTCATGCGAGGGATGGTGCCCAGCTCTCCACCAGGACAGGCAGCCTGATGACACTTACCCACAGGTAACGTGGATTTAGATACCCTACAGGGATTTGGCAGATTAACTCACCTAAGACACACTAGTTTAGGTAGCGCTAGATAGGTGTGCAATATATTACAGTATTTATATGCAAGCATATCTTCTCTGTAATACACAAATAGTTGAACTGTTTATCTTCTTCACTACTCTCATTATGCTAATAACATTATTCTGTTTCCTTCTATTGTTTATTGCAGCATACGTATTTTACTCAAGAATCACAATGCTTCAATAAATATTGAAATTACATGTTGTATATTAATCATGTATCTCTTTGGGTATGCATAAGTAACCAAACGATCTGTTACCACAATTTCCTTGGGGACTGCGGGTTGTAATGTTCTGAGGTTGCACAATGCATTTGTTACCTTGTCAGGTTAGGGGTACAGATGTTGCACTGTGAGCTAGCAGGGTTAAAGCCAACATATCTGGATGGTGTGCATGGTTCAGTTTTGCACAGTCCTGATGTTTATGTTGTCCAACCAGGAGTTTTTACTGAGAAAGTATAAGCCGTATGACAGTTCCCAGGGATTACCTTACCTGCTTTTGCAACAGATCCTGGTTGATGAACTCCAAATCATCCCACAGTGCCGCTGACTTCTAAAATTCAAGATGGGGAAGCTCTTCTTCCCGTTTGCAGAGCCTGTTTGCTGTCCTAGAGGTCTGGCCAGGGTAAAGAGCAGTCCCCTCCTCTGTGGTTACTTCAAGTCAACTCTGGGGTAGCTTTCTCCACACTCGGTTTAGTGCCTGCCTGACTAGGCAGACAAAAGCTGGGGTCTTTCTAGGTATAACCTTTTTGGATGTAATAGGGGAGGCGCTTTTGAAGTAAATTATATTCGTAGGTACGCCCCAACTGGTCTTCGTCCCGCGGGAAAAGGAAACACCTCCCCATGCCTAAGCTATGTCTCTGCTCTTGGAGCAGTTTTCACACTTCATCAGTGCTAATCACTTACTGGACTACTACTGGAGATCTAATGCAAATTAGCATCCAAGAGCTTCAGGCAGGAAAAAGGTAACTTTCCAAAAGTCACTGTCCTTAATTGTTATAAAAAATCTGACTTGAGTTGGGCTTTTATTAAATATTAAAAACAGTGGTTTAATCATATTTCTTGCTGGTCCCAATCCAGAGATAGTAGAATTTATATATAATGCCGCTTCCCATTGTTTTCTATAGGCATGTCCTACTGTTTAAATACCATGCGCCCTGCCTTTTGGGCTGCAAGGCCTACATAGAGGTGAATTGCTAGTATTTAAAGGGGATTTTTCACCTTTCAAAAAGGTTATTTAAAAGGTCATACTGCAAGTTTTACACCGCAGCAGTTGGGCTACACCTTGCAGGTATGATACCATGCTTACCCTGCCACTGTAGTAGATCACACAATAGGTGTTTCAGTCCACAATCATTTAACTTCCATGCTAGGGTGTATTTTTACAAGTCAGTCATAGGCAAGTAAAATGTGCCAATTAGGATTTAGCCAATTCAACCATGTTGAAATGTGGACACACAGGCACTCTACCACTTGTTAGCAGAGGTTAAGTGAACAAAGTTCTAAAGTCAGCAATGTAAATAGGGGCAAACACCTGAAGGGGAGGGGGACATCAAGCCAAATATTGCTATTTTCTATATGTAAATTCATACATTTCTAATTAAGATTGCACATTTCACCTATAAGCTTTGTATTCGAAACAAGCACATAAGGGCCCTTTACATCTTCTGTAGGTGTTGGGTGTAGTGTTACTGTATGAGGCTAATGTCACAACCACATGGTGAGGCATTTACTGAGTGTGGTATTGCTGCATCATTCCAATTTCCATAGCTTAGACTGTGGATAATTCAGTATTACTGTTTTTAGCGGTGTTTAAACAGAATATTGGAAACAAAAATATTGTGGGACAAAAGATTGTATCAAGAATATAGAGGACAAAAATATCGGGAAAGTAAGCTTCTATAGGTAAGCACATTTTTAACATTATATAACTCCACATATATATACCTTATCGATATATATATCATCAAGATGCGCAGATGTGGCGTTAAGAATGGTAAATATATACTTATCTAGTGAAGTTTACAAAAGGAAAAATGGAGAAGTTGCCTGGCGCTGATTCTCAGTTCCCTGTTTATCCTTTCAGGGAATATTACATACATTAGATCATGAGCTGAGAAAAAACACAACTTGCATCTTGAATGTCCATATACATTCTTTTTTATTATTGCACATCCTTCTCCTGGACACTTGCACAAATTCGTCTTCAATTTGTGTGACATAGGTATCAAAACCCATCAAAAACAAGGGAATACATCTTCATCAACAAATCATGCTTGAACAACCAACACATGTTTCGTGATTTAGTGCTTATGTAAACTTAAATCTGGGATACCATGCTCCAATGTAATTTAGAAATATCATAGGGGCCCATTACGATGGCGGGCGGAAGCACAACCGCCGTGCTGGTGGATGCAAAAACCACCAGTTACCGCCGGCACGCAGCAGTCCACACGCCCGCCCAATTACGATGCGAAAAGTAGGCCAAACACCGCCGGCAAGCCAGCAACCCCGTCCGCCATCAAAGTGCGTCCGCACACGTAGCGGCGCAGCTCAATTGACACACACCGTCCGACGAAACACGTCCCGCCCGGCGTATAAATTACGATGCCGCAAACAAACGGCTCCCACGGCTAAGAGACACCGCACGTGAAAGAGAGGCGGTAACACGGACGCAGAGCACGGACAACGAAGAAGCGGCTCCCCGAGCATGAATCCAGCACTGCAGGCCCTCCCCATGCTTCTGCTGATGCACCACCAAGGACGCAACGTACCGCGGAGACGCAGGTAGGCACACACACACCAAGTGCACGCAAACAGTGCACACAGTGCAAGGGCGGAAAAGCGGACAACCCCCCACCAGCGCGTGTACACAACACATCCACCATCGCATCCACATATGACACACAGGCCAAATCGTAACATCGCAGAACACATGTGTACACACCACCTGGGACTAGGAACCAACCACCCCGTCACGGCCCCAAAGCGCCGATGACGCCGCCACACATGCGCACAACGCAGAGGCCAACCGCAGCGCCATGCATGCGTCGCACACAGACACAGGGACACAACCAAGCAGCACACACATCAGCCCCACCCCGAACGCACATGACACGTGACAGGCCGGCCACAGACATGTCCCCAACGCCCAATTCACGGACAACACCCAACGCCACACAACCGACGCACACATGTCAGTGAAGACACGCAACAGCAGGACACACCCCAGTGTAACAAACATGGCGTAGCACACAGCGGCGGCAACACCAACTAGGAGAAGCAGGGCCCCTTCGGGAAGAGGAACGCCAGTACCACACTGAAAAACCCATACCACCCTGCACATATGAACAAGACATATGAAACGGAACACCAAAGAGCCCGGGGACCGACAACAGGTGGCCCAAGAATAACATTCACACACAAGGCCCAACGCAGAGCGGAAAGGCAGCCTGCCGCCCACACAAGGGAGAGCAGACAGCACTGAATGACCTTCCATTCCAACTCCGAAACCACAGCCCTACGACAGAAGCCGGTGAATACAGCCATTGTCCAAGAATAGACCAACACAGGCATGCCGAGGAGACCGACCACAGGGCAGATAGCGCATATCACAGAAGCACACAACGGACGGGGAAGAAAGAAGAAAACACTCCCCCATGTCGGCCACATGCAAGTTAATTGGAAGGAGTCACACATCACTGACCTTGAACTGTCTGAGAAGCATGTGGGAAGAGGGCCCGTGTCCTCCAAACAAGCAAACAGAACACAAGTCCTGTCTCCCTACGACTACACAGAGCTCACAGCAACCCCGGAGCGTGCACATTGCAGACTGCACACACAGCCGGAGCACGCCACCTCAACGAACCGCTGCGAAATGGCAACCGCAACACACCTACCCAACTACGCCGAACAGCTCAAGCTGTACAAAACCAACCTGTTCCATACATTGGGATGCGATCTCCTGTCCCTGCTGAACGTAAGTTACCGACTGACTTACCGCATCACATTGTTCAGCTGCGTCATGCCCGTCTTCTACTGTCGGAGGTGTCCCTACCAGCATCCCGTCGAGATATGCCTCTCCAACCCGGCATGTCTGAAGGCGGACCTGCTACCACTACTCCTCCCTCTGGACGCACACGACAGGGCCTGCTCTGCCTATGGGGGCATGGCGTATGTGGCCAACATCGCACCCGCACTGAAATGGGACCACTGTGCCTCCACACGACGGATCATCGAGAACAGCTACATCGAATGTCACCCAGCATGCCCCATCATGGTCCTCCAAGGGACAACTTACGAACAACACCTTGACAGCCACCATCCGCTACATTGGCTGGCAAACATGTACACCACCAATGACATGGAAGCCCTGCTGGACGGCATCGCATACCTGACAACCTGTAAATACGTCGGACCACAACGCAGGTTCCCCGAGTGACCTATGATGTCCAACCCCGCACCCATGCTTAGCTTCCGCACGGACTGGCCAGTCACCACCACAACAGCCATACCAAACGACCGGCAACTGTAACCACACCATCAACGACATCGCCATGACATCGGATATGACCGGGACATGCACACTGTTCCCCATCACATCCAGGAACACCGCATGCATCGTGGGAGGCAGTGGCATGGGCTCTGTGTATCGCACCCACATGGACGGAACTGCACGAACAACCAGGACACGACATGGATCCAGCGCCCATGGACACACACACCGCTCAGTGGACATGAATAGGTCGCCTGGAGTCTGTGGGTGCTGCACCCCTCCCACCCCCGCCCCGGGAATCCCATACCAGGACCTTTGCATGGACGACAAGTGCATACAACAACAACACGACCCCAGTGACTGTGACATGTCCAGTAACCACCACAGTGCAACAACAAGTGGCACGCCGCTGCATGCACGCAAGCACATGCCCTTATGTCATCTCACATGCACGCGTGCATGAGGAACAACCGCAGCAAACCTGTCACATGGAACTGAGATGGACTGTGCCCATGATGCCAAGCGGTCTGGTAGGCTACATGTATACCGTCTGTGTCAAAGTCCGCAGCTATACGTAAATGTACATTAGCACAGCCTTGGCCAAGCAGATGTCACTCTGAAGCCCACATCCCACATGCAACAGCCAATCACATGTAACCCCACACCCTATCCCATTTGCAATCATGCTCAGTATATCCTCAACATGTATTCCGCTGCCAGTAGTGTCCACTATACTGCATCACAGAGGACAGAAGACTCAATATAATGTTTGAAACCAAAACTGTCTCCGCTGACTCATTTCACAAGTACGAATGAGAGAGGATGAGAGTATGTGAAGTACACGGCAGTCGTGACATGACCATGTAGTCCACTGGTATTGGATGTCAACGCAAATGAGTAGCACTACTGTGGAAGACACACATGTGTCGTGTGAAGTCGTATGGACGCAGTGCTCAGGTGGGTGGGTGCGACGGGTAGATGCGCACATGCCAAGTTGGAGCACGCCGTGTTGGGAGGGGTCATGAACAGTACACCACCGCTTCCCTGGGCATTGTGAGAGGACACCTGTCGGGGGGAGTGAACACGTGTGTGCACAGCAGCCGGGCACACGTACAAAGCGGTACCAGGCGCACCTCAGCCCACCCTCTGTGGACAAGCTGGATCCTGTTGTGCGCCCGCCATGCCCCTTGACAAGGCACACACAGCCCCAGTCGACCAGGTGTAACCCCAACATAGTCAATCTGCACAGGCGATACAGGGCACGGGATGGCAGTGGAGCATGGTGTGTGAGAGGTCTCCTCGCGCTCCTCCTGGTCATATCACGCAGGCAATAGAACCTCAACGTCTAGCATGGCAAAAAGTCAAATGGAAGTGTAGGGGGACGCACCACAGCACGAGCAGCACTGACGTCACGGGAGGTGGCTCGCACCATCCCATCCATTGCCCATCATACCAACCACGCCACATGCCATTGCGACTAAGTGCAAGCGCGTGCGCCACCACCCCTGAGCCCTCCCCAGAGAGGCCAAAGAGTGAATGTGTGGGCCATCAGCCACAGACGGACGCGGCCTGGCCGCAAGGGCAGCCACAGCCACTGGGTGTCGCAGGTGGCGGATCCGGAAGGCGAAGACTGTGATGCATAGTCCATGCAGGCCGGGTCTCCATTTGGGGCACCACGCAGGTGGACGGCGTCCCGCCACACATCATACCCTGAGACAGCCCACTCGTGCAACTGGACCCACACATACACTCCTTGCCCTCTCTGGTGCGAGCTTGGGGCTGCCTGTGCAAGCGCTAGCCTCGCAGGTGAGCATGCATATTGGGGGGCGAGGGGAGGACATGAGGGCTGGGGCGAAGATGACTGTATCACTGTCAGTTAGTACAAGGGATGACCCAGATGTGGAAAGGAAGAGACGTGTCCCGTGTGTACTGCAACTAGTCGCCAATCCAACTACCCCCCATGTCCGGAATGTAAGCCCGCACCTAGGCCCGCCCATCCGCCACATCGAACATACCACCAGCACGACAACCTTCCCATTCGAAACACTGACTGGGGGTGGCGACCAGTGAACAATCATGTGTAGCCTACCCACGCGTACATGTGGGCCCTCCATGATCCATGTCACCTGCGGCAAAGACATGACATGCGCAATGAGGGAAGTGAGGAGAGCTGTCCGCCCCACGCACAGAAGGTGCATCAGCTCCACAGACCCAGCAGCGAGTCCAGCAGGGGTCACATGTGCAGGGGCAGCTGTGCCTGGTGTGAAGGCACATGCATATAGACAGCACATCGACCAATGTGTAGTCTGCCCACATCCACAGTCCATCATCATGCGGACATAGGAATTGAACACAGGGCAACACATCTTAGTTGGTGCACCCACCGTGACCAACAATGCGCAATCATCGACGTACCCGCCCTGTGCATGGCCCCCCACCCAACGGAGGCACATCCAGTGCCACCATCCCACACACACAAGCCTTCCACGGAACATGCTGTGTCCAATGGTCAGTACAGAGTCAGCGCCCATCTGGTGGATCCTGAACAGGAGACACATGCACACACATGCCAGCTCCCACTATGTACGTCTGCCACCTGGCACGTGCAATGTAACCTCTCACCTGTGACGTGTGACTGCAAGCACACAGCCGTCTTGGCATGGGGCTGTCAATGTGGACACCTGTCAATGTTTCGGGAGCTGTGATCCGTACAGTGCTGTACATAGGGTGCAGTGCTGACACCTACTACTGTCTCATATCCCCTCGTGCCACAGGTCCCACTTGTTTTGGCCGCTCAGCCTGTGCCCACATCGTCGTCGTCGTGTGCCATACTCATCCAGCCTCGGAAGCAGTTCCATGCTCAGAAGACACTCATGTTGCCGTGGCGTTGCCGCTTGACGAATATGCAGTCAGTCCCCATCAGCACGCCCCGCAAGTCATTGGGGCCTAGATCCCCATGTGCATGCACATGGCAGTGGTATGTCTCACTAGCCATTGCCATTGTTGGGAGACCTGTGTAAGTGTATTGTGGCCGTGCCGTCCCAGCTTGACAGCTGGG
>CAWUFW010024927.1:0-52647 GCA_963921515.1 Calotriton arnoldi | reverse complement strand
GGCACAGGGGAATCATTGCTATTTCATTCTTCTATTTATTTCGAAATTTCTGCTATGACGGTCGCCAGTAGGTAGTTATAGTGAGGACCTTGTTTCTATTAAAAGCGTTTTTTCTTTTGCCAATATCTTTGGTGGCGTTTGACGAATCCTCGCGAAATTTTCAAAACTAATGGTTCACTCAGGTCAGCTTCTGTCTTAAAAGTTTCGGGGTGATTCGTCAAGCGGGGGCCGAGAAAAAAGGGGGGTCCCAAAACACGTTTTCTCCATGTTAATTTCCATAGGAAACTTTAGACAAAGCTACAGCCCGAACTGCTGAACGGAATTACACCAAATTTGGCAAAAAGGTAGGTCTTGGTCTAGAAAGCGTGCTTTTTAAAAAAATGGTGTAAATCCATTCAGTAGTTGCTGAGAAATTCAAAAAAAGAAAAATATCGATATCTGAGCACCAAGGAGGATTCGCGCCTCCTCCCGAGCACGAGCTTCATTCTGATTGGCTGCCAACACTCCAAACCAGAATGTGCTGGCAGCCATCTTGTGATTCGATAACATTAAAAAAAAAGGTAAAAAACTAGAAAAAGGGGGAGGGTAGAAACACCCTGAACCCCTAGGCCTGCTCAGGGGGTCCCAAAAAAGCATTTTTTTAAAAAATAATTCCGCTGAAATTCGCGCTGGGTGCGCGAATCCGGCCTAAAATAAACAAAACGAAGCGCGGTCTGGTGCGCTTCGTTAAATTAAGCCCCTGGGTGGGCCAGGTCCTGGGGGCAATCACAATAATATAGTGCGGGAGCCAGCGGGGGCCCCCGTAGCCCCGGGGACGCTTGTTTCCAGTCCAGGGAGGACCTGGCCTGGCAGTTCGGGCTGGACTGTTCCCATTGGGCACAGGGTCAAGACTGATTTGCATATGGCTGGGTCCAAACTGGAATGGCATGGTGAGCAAAAAAACGATGGATTTAGGCCCAGATCTCTGTACTGGGGTGAATGTATGACATTGTTCTGCATTCTGTCCATCAATTGTTGTTTTTAGGTCTCGCCTGAGCCAGCGCATGCGCTGGTCTGGCGAGACATTTTGTCAGTGGGCTTTAAAAAGCCGACCACAGCTTTTGGGTGGCCTAGAGCGTGCGGTTACGCGCACAGTAACGCGCATTCCTCGCATCGCTCGATCAGGCGCCATCTGGCTTTCCTCTCGCTTGCTCTCCCAAAGATTAGGCGCCATCTGGCTTTCCTCTCGCTTTCTCTCCCAAATTGTGTCTAGTAAGAATTATTTTTCTGGTACCTTTTCAGCCTGCCATGAGTGATATTTGACAAAACTCCTTTCCTTTGTGCATTTGTAAAAATAGTTCTGATTTGTGTGCATGATGTTTAAACAAAATACTTGAACTACCACAGTTCAGCTACTTTCACATGATGATTTCTGCAATTTTACATGACTCGTCGCCGCTTTCTTAGTGATGATGAAATCTGAATCTTTGGTCTAACTTACTCCCTTTGCTTAGCTTTTGTTCCACATTATACAACATACTGCATCACTCAGCACCACCACAGCATCACTCAGCACCACAACAGCATCACTCAGCACCACCACAGCATCAATCAGCACCACCACAGCCTCACTCAGCACCACCACAGCATCACTCAGGTCCACCACAACATCACTCAGCGTAACCACAGCATCACTCAAAACCACCACAGCATCACTCAGCACCACCACAGCATCACTCAGCACCACCACAACATCACTCAGCACCACCACAACATCACTCAGGGGCACCACAACATCACTCAGCGCCACCACAACATCACTCAGCGCAACTACAGCAACACTCAGCACGACCACAGCGTCACTCAACCACACAACAATATCGCTCAGGGCCACAACAGCATCACTCAGCGCCACCACTGCATCGCTCTACGCAACCACAGCAACACTCAGCACCACCACAACATCACTCAGCACCACCACAGCATCACTCAGGAACACAACAGCATCACTCAGTACCACCAGAGCATCACTCTGCAGTGCCAAAGCATCAATCAGCATCACCACAGCATCAGTCAGCATCACCACAACATCACTCAGGGCCACCACAGCATCACTCAGGGCCAGCACAGGATCACTCAACGCCACCACAGCATCAATCAGCACCACCACAGCATCACTCAGCACCACCACAGCATCACTCAGGTCCACCACAGCATCACTCAGCACCACCACAGCATCACTATGCGCTACCACCGCATCACTCAGCGCCACCACAGCATCACTCAGCACCACCACAACATCACTCAGCGCCACCACAGCATCACTCAGGGACACAACAATATCACTCAGCGCCACCACAGCATTGCTCAGGGCCAGCACAGCATCGCTCAGCACCACAACAGCGTCACTCAGCACCACCACAGCATCGCTCAGGGCCAGCACAGCATCGCTCAGCACCACCACAGCATCAGTCAGCACCACCACATCATCACTCAGCACCACCACATCATCACTCAGCGCCACCACAGCATCACTCACCTTCATCACAACTTCACTTAGCACCAACACAACATCACTCAGGAACACCACAGCATCACTCAGTACCATCACAACATCACTCAGCACCAACACAACATCACTCAGGAACACCACAGCATCAGTCAGCAGCACCACAGCATCACTCAGGGCCACCACACCATCACTCAGGGCCAGCACAGCATCACTCAGGGCCAGCACTGGATCATTCAAAGCCACCACAGCATCAGTCATCACCACCACAGCATCACTCAGCACCACCACAGCATCACTCAGGACCACCACAGCATCACTCAGGACCACCACAGCATCACTCAGCACTACCACAGCATCACTCAGCACTACCACAGCATCAGTCAGCACCACTACATCATCACTCAGCACCACCACAGCATCACACAGGGCCACCACAGGATCAATCACCTTCCTTCACCACAGCATCACTCAGCACTACCACAGCATCACTCAGGAACACCACAGCATCACTCAGTACCACCACAGCATCACTATGCGCTACCAGAGCATCACTCTGCAGTGCAACAGCATCAATCAGCATCATCAGAGCATCAGTCAGCACCACCACATCATCACTCAGGGCCACCACAGCATCACTCAGGGCCAGCACAGCATCACACAACGCCACCGCTGAATAACTCAGGGCCAGCACAGCATCACTCAACGACACCGCAGCATCACTCAGTGCTTCTTACACTTTTTAATTACAACTTCTCAGCATGCTGCACAGCAGCCACACTTCTCTACAGAACAGCTTAAAAACATTAGCAAAGTCAATAGCTCTACCTAAACACTTATAAGGCCCACCAAAGCATAGCCAATAGGTCTCGCCTTTGGGACATTATAAGTGTTTAGTTATCCAGCACAATATCCTTCATTAAACAACATCAAGTGTTGCATGGCTAATCACTTATAAGGTCCCAAAAGCGAGACCCATTGGCTATGCCAATGCTTGTTGTATTTGTCACCCCGAGTGGGACGGGTATGCCCAGACGTGGGTCCTGTGCTCTCCATGCCACTGGAGTCAAGCTATCCTGGCTGATGAGGGCTGAAAGCCCGAAACCGGTCCTAGGATGCTTGTTTCCAGTCCAGGGAGGACCTGGCCTGGCAGTTCGGGCTGGACTGTTCCCATTGGGTGCAGGGTCAAGACTGATTTGCATATGGCTGAGTCCAAACTGGAATGGCATGGTGAGCAAAAAACGATGGATTTAGGCCCAGATCTCTGTACTGGGGTGAATGTACGACATTGTTCTGCATTCTGTCCATCAATTGTTGTTTTTGCATTTGTCACCCCGAGTGGGACGGGTATGCCCAGACGTGGTTCCTGTGCTCTCCATGCCACTGGTGTCAAACTATCCTGGCTGATGAGGGCTGAAAGCCCGAAACCGGTCCTAGGATACTTGTTTCCAGTCCAGGGAGGACCTGGCCTGGCAGTTCGGGCTGGACTGTTCCCATTGGGCGCAGGGTCAAGACTGATTTGCATATGGCTTGGTCCAAACTGGAATGGCATGGTGAGCAAAAAAACGATGGATTTAGGCCAAGATCTCTATACTGGGGTGAATGTACGACATTGTTCTGCATTCTGGTCATCAATTGTTGTTTTTGCATTTGTCACCCCGAGTGGGACGGGTATACCCAGACGTGGGTCCTGTGCTCTCCATGCCACTGGAGTCAAGCTATCCTGGCTGATGAGGGCTGAAAGCCCGAAACCGGTCCTAGGATGCTTGTTTCCAGTCCAGGGAGGACCTGGCCTGGCAGTTCGGGCTGGACTGTTCCCATTGGGTGCAGGGTCAAGACTGATTTGCATATGGCTGGGTCCAAACTGGAATGGCATGGTGAGCAAAAAAACGATGGATGTGGCCCAGATCTCTGTACTGGGGTGAATGTACGACATTGTTCTGTAATCTGTCCATCAATTGTTGTTTTTGTATTTGTCACCCCGAGTGGGACGGGTATGCCCAGATGTGGGTCCCGTGCTCTCCATGCCACTGGAGTCAAGCTATCCTGGCTGATGAGGGCTGAAAGCCCGAAACCAGTCCTAGGATACTTGTTTCCAGTCCAGGGAGGACCTGTCCTGGCAGTTCGGGCTGGACTGTTCCCATTGGGCACAGGGTAACTTGGGGGATTAAGTCCCTTTCAATCCTGAGGGTCTCTGGGGGCCAACTAGTCCACCAGGTACCTCCAGTAAGCGCCACAGTGCTGAGTTGCAGAGAGGTGTAAAAAGGGGCATGGCCTCGGACCACCTCTCTGCAACACAGCCTTGAAGGCGCTTACTGGAGGTACCTGGTGGGCTAGTTGGGCCCCAGGGACCCTCAGGACTCAAGGGGAATTAATCCCCCAATTTATAACGTGCCAGGGGGTGCGTTTGCACAGTGGTGCAGGGAGGGGGCGAGGCCTAACAAAATAAGTGTGCAAATGTGCCCCTTGGCACATTGTAAATTGGGGGATTAAGTTGCGTTCAATCCTGAGGGTCTCTAAGGGCCAACTAGCCCTCCAGGTCCCTCCAGTAAGTGCCACAGAGCTGCGTTGCAGAGAGGTGGTCCGAGGCCATGCCCCTTTTTACACCACTCCGCAACGCAGCTCTGTGGCGCTTACTGGAGGTACCTGGTGGGCTAGTTGGCCCCCAGGGACCCTCAGGATTCAAGGGGACTTAATAGGGACGTTATAGATAAAAATTTGCATTTAAAAAACCTTTGAAATTCACTGAAAAAACCATAGGTTTCAGGCACGTTATAGTTAGAAATTAGCATTTAAATAACATTAGAAATTCACTGAAAAAACCATAGGTTTCAGGGACGTTATAGTTAGTTGAAGATTTCACTCGTACAAAACCAGAGAAATTCCACCGTTATAGTTAGTTCAGCTAACTATAACTCGCACCTCTGATGACGTCACATATTACATCATTCATGACATGGTCAGTGACATCACTGCTGACAACTCAAATGACATCACTGATGACATCACTGATGTCATCATCCACATGACTGTGTGTTTCTTTAAAGTTTAAATATGTATTATATATATGCCAAGGTGTATTGAAGAATTAGTGGGTGTATAAGTGTCTGGATGGAGGATTTAGTAGGTGCGTGACTGACTGTTTAAGTGAGTGATTACATGTGTCTTACTGAATGCATGGGAGAGTTGGAGTATATAAATGACTATACGTTAACCCTGGGCATAATACTTCACTACGCTCACGGAGCATGCAAAGTTTGTGCTACTACGCAAATTGCACGTAGCAGAGTGAAAAACTGTGCTAATTGACGTAGCGTAGCAGCAGTAGTATACTAAACACCCAGAAATGCTTTGATAAAGCAATTTTCTATGCTAAAAAGCATATAACCAATTCACAAAAGTGAACTTTGACAATAAAATATCAAGCAATGAGAGAGGTGATGATTTTGGGGTCCCCCCTAACCTAGGGGGAGGACCAAGCAGATGCCTTGAACACAAAAAGCATATCATGTGAACGATTCAGTGGTGGTCCCTTCCTCCTAGGACCACCCCAAGCACAGCTATGGGCAAAAATACAATCCCAACCAAAGGCCCTGAAAAGCATTATGGGACGAGATTAGCAGTGGGCAGTGAAAATTATAGTGTCCAATATCAAAATAATTCTACAAAGAGCTGCAGTTCAACTAGTCGTTACTAGAAGTCCCTCACGAGTCAAATGCAAAAGCATTGAAACCCTTTCATGAAGCTTTTGCATTTGACTCGTGAGGGACATCTAGTAACGACTAGTGGAACTGCAGCTCTTTGTAGAATTATTTTGATATTGGATACTATAATATTCACTGCCCACTGCTAATCTCGTCCCATAATGCTTTGCAGGGCCTTTGGTTGGGATTGTATTTTTGCCAATAACTGTGCTTGGGGTGGTCCTAAGAGGATGGGACCACCACTGAATATAAGATAAGACGTAAAGGTTACGACAACTTGCGATATGGAGAACGCTCAGCTTTGAAAGAATTAAGCAATGATAGTGATATTTTGATTAGAGAAGCAGATAAGGGAGGTAATGTTGTTGTCATGAATCGTGATGATTATACCCACGAGATCATGACACAACTTAATGACAACACGTGCTATGAACCACTCGCGCATAACCCAATAGCATCCCTCACCAACACTATCAACAAACATTTAGCTGAGTGGCATAAAGTTGGTCTTCTTGATGAAGATGAATACACCTATATGAAAGTGTTTAGACCCACCTTTCCATGTCTATACACCTTACCTAAGATACATAAACATCTACCTTTTCCACCTGGCAGACCCATTGTCTCCGGTATTGGAGGCCCCACAGAGAAACTGGCGGAGTATGTTGATTTTTTTCTGGGTCCCATTGTACGTAATCTACCTTCCTATATACAGGACACTAAGCACATACTGAGCACACTTGCTGATGTACAGTGGCAACCTGGTATGATCTTGGCCACTTTAGATGTGGTATCACTGTACACCAGTATTAAACCAGAATGGGGCTTACAAGTAGTTACCAGACTTCTCAACAAGAGACCGGCAACACTTTGGCAACACACGAACATGCTAATCATCATGATGGACCTGATTCTACACAATAACTTCTTCTTATTTGATAGGAAGTGGTACAAACAAATCAAAGGTGTAGCTATGGGGTCAAAATTTTCTCCTTCTTTTGCAAATCTCTACATGGGATGTCTTGAATCTGATTGGATCTGGGGCACCATGGATAGACTTTATCATCTTCTGGGGTCGCTACATAGATGATTGCCTTTTATTATGGTCAGGCACTCAAATACAACTGGAGCAATTCAATGCCTACCTCAACACCAATGTTTACGACATGAAATTTACATTGGAGTACAGCAGTGCCAAAATCACTTTTCTAGACACTGAACTGTATGTCAGTAATGGGGCACTTCACAGTCTATTATTTCGTAAAGAAACATCTTGCAATGCATTGTTACATGCAGAGAGTTTTCACCCAACACATCAAATCAGAGCCATACCATATGGTGAATTTATAAGAGCAAGAAGAAACTGCAGTGAGGAGTCAGAATTTCAAAACTGTATTACCGATATGAAGAACAGATTCCGGAAGAGAGGTTATTCTGTACATAACATCAAACGAGCTGAGAACAGAATCACCCACACCACAAGGGAGGACACGCTCAAAACCAAACTACAGACACAAACTGACAGTCAGAGATTACGCCTGATCACGGATTTTAATGATCTTAGCCACACTCTTAGAAGGAGTCTTACTAAACATTGGGGTATACTACAATCAGATGAGACATTGATTGATCACATTACGGCCCGTCCACAAATCACTTTCAGACGAGGTAAAACCCTTCGTACTAGATTAAGTCCCACAGTCCCACTTCCTCACAATTTTTCCTCATGGCTAACTCCACGCACTATGGGATTTTATAAATGTGGCTGTTGCGGAGTCTGCAGATGGGCCAAACATGGGACAAAAACATTTACCGGTCATGACAAAAGAACCTATGATATTAGATCAAACATTAATTGTACTACCAGATTCGTAATATATGTGATCGAATGCGCCTGTATGAAACAATATATAGGTAGCACTATTAGACCTCTCAAGGACAGGATTGGAGAAAACATTAGGGCCTTACATCAACAAGATGTGAGATACCCTGTGGCATTACATGCAGCAATATGCCCCGCGCAAGGTCCACACACAAGTTTCACCTTTTATGGCATAGATGTGATTGAACCAAGCTTACGCGGAGGTAACAGAGAGCTCAAACTAAGACGTACAGAGGTGACTTGGATTATGCGCATGCACACTGTGGGTCATGGGTTAAATAGTGACCATGAGATGCAGTACTTTTTGGGAGATTGACACTGAGAAATTTAACATACTAATCTCAATCATGTTAACATTGGATTTAAACGGCCCAATCACTCAATATAGTAATATAATTGATTGAATTTCTGTCCTAAATGTCCTATTCGTCACATTTCACTTATGTTACCAACACAGTACACTGATGTTAAACGCAATTGACTGCAGAGTTTCTATTCAATCCTTGTGCATTATGGCCATCTTCATGGCTAATTCCCGCTCTATAGTTTTGTTTTATACATTTATGTTAATCAGGTTATTTTTGTGTTGCAATATAGTTATATTTCATTATCATTTTTCCCCATTTGTGATACGTCTTCTGATGCTGTTAGTTTCATTATACTTCTGTGGCTGTCTTAATATGACGTCTTTTGATGCTGTTAGTATCATTATACTTCTGTGGCTGTCTCAATATGAATGCATCTATTTGCCTTTAGATTTGCTCTGATTGTGTTTTATGTGATTTTTGGTTTGATATACCAGGACAGATATACTCTTTTCATCACGCATTCTTTTCCTCCTTCGTTCTGATCAGTATTCAGCATTAGTCCTTTTTAGTTTCATTTCAGTTTTAACTTGTCATACATGGGCCGTTTCCTTTATATCTTTTAACCTCTAGGAATCATCAGTTTACTCGGCTCAGTCCTTTTGATTTGATTCAATTATACGTTATTTCATACTATTGATTTTCAGTGTGGCTGTCTCAATATGAATGCATGTATTTGCCCCGAGATTTGCACTGATCTTATTCTATGTGAGTCTAGGTTCGATATATCAGGACAGACATACTCTTTTTATTACGTAAATTTCTCCTTCCTCATTTCGATCATTATTCAGCATTAGTCCTTTTGTTTTATTTCAGTTTTAAACTTATCATATATGGGCCGTTGCCTTTACGTCTCTATACCCCGGTGAACCATCGCTTACCTAGCCCAGTCTTGTTTAATTGATTCGGGTTTTACGCTAATTCTATACAATTTGGTTTTCAGACACTCTTTGGTGTCTACATGGTCGCGTATATGTGATTTATAAAGTTCTTACTTCCTGCATGTCAATCGGGTTTACGTTCTAGTTCTTCTGGTGAGCGCCACAATAAATACACTTCCGGGTCAGTGTCCCGCTATACACTTGAAAGAAAGACATGTGAGCTACGGTGGTAAACGCTTCGCTATGACCAATATAGTAAGTACTCTCTAGGTACTTACGCTATTTTTGATTCTCGTGATATTTGATGATGCCAGCCTATTCTTATTGCTATTACTCTCTGACAGTACTTAGACTGTACTCCATTTTTTGCAGATTGCACTCTCTCTGACACATACCCGTGTCCTTCCCTTGGCTACCGCTTATGAACCTATTTGCATTTGATTTACATGAACTTTGGGAATCCATTTGTCTATTTATAAATAAGTGAGTACCATAGGGCGCCTCAATTTGTGCGCTTTTCTATGTATGATGTCTACGTATGCTCAGTTTATACTCCCTGTCGTTTTAGATTGTTACCGGCAGAACACACACCTGTGTCCTTACCCGTGGCTTATATTGATCTCAACACTACCTGAGTAGGTAGTATGTGTTCTTTAACGCTTTCAGTAATTCTTACTATCTTCTCTGGGGAGCAGGCTGACCGAAACCTTTTTATTTCCTTCATATAGATTTTAACACACTTGATCTTGTTTCTATTCACCTTGCGGTTCAGACCTGCCGGGTTGGAATTATCACCGGCATCTCGGTGAGTTCTTTTCTGTAAATATCTATTCACTTTATTGTCATTTGCCCTTTGAGAATGGTATCACTACCCTTATATTTCTTTGACTTTCCCTTTTTATTCACAATTTTTAACAGAATACAGTGCTCCGTTCACCAAGTATACAGGTAGATAAGGTCTACATTTGTATTTTCCTTTCACTTAGTTTGGCGTGAATGCAGTTTTTTGAGCCTTTTGCTTTTCGAGTTTAATCACCTTTCACGCTCGCAAGACTCCTTACACGTCTTAATTTTTGTCACTTGTTTTGTTAGGTTTCTGTCTAGTTATATGGTTCTCTGTACCCTCATGCTTTGTTATAATTTAGATAATTTTCCATTTGGTCCTTTTTGACTTTCAATTAATTATTAGGTTTCTTTCCATTCCATCAGTGTAATTTACCTATTGATTTAACCCCTTTATATAAATTTCATGTTGAATAACCTTGCTATTTGCGTATCACAATTTCAATTTTTATTCTTGTGTTTGGTCCTAAATGTAACTTGATTATATTATGAATGCATTAATTACATTAGGTGTTGTTTTATTCTTATTTCATGTCACTTTGCACATTGTGGGTGTACTCCTTCTGTGATATGATTTTTTATGTTGTATAGGGTTTCCACTGCTAATAGGTGTGTTTTTTTCACCTATGGAGTTTACTCTCCATTATTAGTCACTACTTTATGTTTGTGTTTACACAATGATTTGTATCATTCCCAGCCCTGAAGAAGTCGTGGGAGTATCCTCCTATACGAAACACGTGTTGGCTGGTTGTTGGTATTTTTTGCTGGTTGCTTTTCTACGAAATATGATTAAAAGAAACAAGAAATAACTCTTCTGCGAACTACAAGGAGATTGATTCTTGAATGGACTTACGCTTTTGTGACTGCTTATGTTTACAATTTTGCACTTGTGCCCAGGATTTGGATGTACAAGATTTGTTAGCCCCTAAGTACAGGGCGTTTCCATAGTCCAATCTTGACAGGATCGTAGCCTGCAGGATGGTCTGTCGGACAGAACTTGTAAAGTCCTTTTTCATAGGCCTGTTACTGTTTGCACTCAAACGCCCCATCATTGGTCTGAATTAAGCAAAATGTTCTTACTGCTCCAATCATAAGCGTCAAGTGAACCACTCATTAATGATGCTTTCTGGGACCTGATGTCTATGGGGCACAATTTATCCTTGTAATGCCTCCAATAGGTAAGTGCAAAAAACAGTCACGATACAATATGCATGTCCCAAAGTAAGCCTGCAACAATCAAACCTTCCTGCATGTTCCATGTGAAGCTCTCATTCAAAGGCCCACGGACGCGCACTTAATATTGCGGTGGTGCTGTCCTCTTCACCTTAACATACTGAATCACATCTCCTGGCAAGGAGAAACGAGGCCAAACTCACTTTTAGCACTTTTAATCGTCAAATAATTAGGCAAACCAGGTAAAATCACAGTTCATTGGCCGGCCCGTTTCGAACTTGTAAAGTCCTTTTTCATAGGCCCATTACTGTTTGCACTCAAATGCCCCATCATTGGTCTGAATTAAGCAAAATGTTCGTACTGCTCCAATCATAAGTGTCAAGTGAACCACTCCATTAATGATGCTAATTATGTGCGGGGGGCACATGGCCCGCCCGCAGCCCCGGGGACCGCCACCTCCCCGGGGCTTCTTTCAAAAGGAATGAGTGGGGGGGTCCCAACGCCCCATGCTGCCCCGGGGACCGCCACCTCCCCGGTGATTTTTTAATTGTATGCAGGGGGCACGTGGCCCCCCGCAGCCCCGGGGACCGCCACCTCCCCGGGGCTCTGTTTTTTTCTTTTAAAAAAGAAGTGTGAGGGGGCAAGAGCCCCCCACATGCCCCGGGGACCACCACCTCCCCAGGGCACTCTTTATTCAAATTCAGGGGTCCGTTATGGACCCTCAGCCCTGGGGACCACCGCCTCCCCGGGGCATTGAAAATGAAGGGAGGGGGGCCGCGCGGCCCCCCTCCAGGAGCCCTTGATGGCCCTGGGGACCGCCAACCCCCAGGGACATTGCTGCAATGTCCCGGGGTGCCCACCCCCGGGACATTGCTGTTTGCTAAGCCATGCTCCCGCCCTGTCATAGCAAACTCTGCTTTGGTTTTTGGAAGCGAGAGCAGGAAACCTGCTCTCGCTTCCAAGAACAAAAGCAGGATTGCTTTTGGGCAAGGGGAGCTGCATGTTAGCAGCTCCCCTTGCTCAAAAGCAATGCCGGCTCCCGCACGGGGACCGTGGAGGCATTGGGGCTCCCCCCACGGTCCCCAACGATGAGGGCCGGCCCCGGAGGATGGAGTCCCCGGGGCCGAAATTGGCCTGGGGAGGGGGGCCGCGTGACCCCCCTCCTCAAAAATAAAAAATAAATAAATAATGGCCAATCCCCGGTGCCAGAGCTGGATTGCAGATAGGTGGTCCGAGGCCACACCCTTTTTTACATCACTCTGCAAACACAGCTCTTGGTGCACTGTTGCTCAGAGGATGTGGTCCACTTGTGTCCTGAGGTCCTCAGGACACAAGAGGACCTCATCGCCCCACCAGCAGTGCACCAAGATGCGCGTTTGCAAAGTGGTGTAAAAAGGGGCATTGCCTCGGACCACCTCTCTGCAATCCAGCTCTGTGGGGCTTACTGGAGGTACCTGGTGGGCAAGTTGGCCCCCAGGGACCCTCAGTATTCAAGGGGAATTAATTCCCCAACTCACAACGCGCCAGGGGGTGCGTTTGCGTTTCTCCACCACTCTGCAAACGCGCCCCCTGGCGCATTGTAAGTTGGGAAATTAATTCCCCTTGAATACTGAGGGTCCCTCGGGCCAACTTGCCCACCAGGTACCTCCAGTAAGCCCCACAGAGCAGGATTGCAGAGAGGTGGTCCGAGGCCATGCCCCTTTTTACACATATATATACGCCAAAATGTATTGAAGAATGAGTGGGTGTATGAGTGTCTGAATGGATGATTTAGTGGGTGCGTGACTAACTGTATAAGTGACTAATCTGTGTGAATGTCTGTATCAGTCTGTCAGTTGGTGGGTAAATGGCTGCATGGGTTGGTGAGTAGCTACATAAGTGTCTATATGGGTTAGTGGTTGGTTGTCTGAGTACCTGTATGTGTGCCTGAATGTCTGTGTGGGTAGTTGAGGGTTGTATGACTCCCTGCATGGATGTATGACTGGGTGAATCCCTGGATGTATGGGTTCATGATTGCATCTGTGATGGACGGTATGTTTGAGTGAGTATGCGTATTGGTTTGTTGGTGAGTGTATGGATGTCTCAGTGGTATATGGGTGAGTAACTGCATATGTGAAAGGCAGTATATGTGAGTGTTGGAGTATATAAGTGACTGTATGTGTGGGTGAGTGAGTGTGAGAGTGGCTATATGGGTGAGTGTGAGCTTGTTTCAGTGATTATGGAAGAGAGTAAGTATGTGTTACCATCTGTATGAATAGGTGAGGTGGTGTGTCTATAACTGTATAGGTGAGTAAATGACAGTGTGATTTATTCCTTGGGTGACTGACTAGGTGTGTGAGAAAGTGTATGGCTGAGTGGCGGTGTGTGAGTGTCTGTATGTATGGGTATATGAGTGCATATATCAATAGCTGTATTGATGAGTGACTGCATGTATGAGTGAATGTATGGGTGAGTGAGTGCATGTGTTTCTAGACATAAATTAGTGAGTGGGTATGTACTAACTTGTATTGGTGTGTCTATTGTTTCAAAAAAGATAGTCTGCATTTTAGAGTGGGTGTATGAAAGGTGATATTAGGGTGTGAGGAGGTGCATCAGATATTAAGTGGATGATGTCATCAGTGATGTCATGGTTGATGTCATTTGAGATGTCATCAGTGATGTCGTCAGTGATGTCACTGACCATGTCATGAATGATATAATATGTGACGTCATCAGCAGTGCATTGCGGGGGCGCAAGTTATAGTTAGCTCAGCTAACTGTAACAGCCAAATTTCTTGGTTTTGTATGAGTAAAATGTCAGCCTAACTATAAAGACCCTGAAACCTGTGGTTGTTTCAATTAATTTTTAAGGTTTTTTAAATGCCAATTCCTAACTATAATGTCCCTGAACCCTGTGGTCTTTTCAGTGAATTTCTAAGGTTTTTCAAATGCTAATCCTAAATATAACGTCCCTGAAACCTGCGGTTTTTTCATTGAATTTCTAAAGTTTTTTAAATGCTAATTCCTAACTATAACGTCCCAGAAACCTCTGTTTTTCAGTGAATTTCCAAGTTTTTGTACATGATTTTATTTATGATTTTTTTTTTTTTTTTCTGTCTATGTCTTTTTGAGTATTTTTATTATGTTTTGAAATAATTATAATCTGTTTTTATAAAAATATATAACATAGCTGATGAAAGATTTATAGTGTTATCTACTTAAATTAACACTGTTTTATTGTTTGTAATTTTGATCAGTGTGATATATTATAATAGAATTTTCAATTGAAAAAGAATTTTTATTTTAAAATGTATAGTTTTTTTTCAAGTTTTTTTTGCTAAGTTAAATTTTGTAAGATTACTTTTAATACTATGAAAGTTGTTTTGTTGCATTCTTATGATAACTATGTTTTTACCTATTTTTATTTTTTTTAATTTACAAAAATGGTCGCGCACTGTACGCGGTCCTACACGCTGGGTGCGAGGATCCGGTATACGAATCTCAATCTCAAAAACACATTTAGAATAAATTAATATATGTTTTAGAAATCTGAGGTTTATTACTGAGCACATAAAAATAGAAATAAAGGTGTTTTAAATTTGCTTTCAAATGTTTTTGACAGATTTTTGTGGACGCGATGGTATCGCGTACGGGACGCGGTTCTACACAGTGGGTGTGCAAACCCTACCGGCATGTATTTACGGGTTCGCATAGGAGACGCGACTCCGGCGTAATTACAAAAGTATGAAATATGACTGTTTCTAATTTAAATATCGGTTTTGCATAAAGAGTTTTCATTGAAATACTTTGAAACACAATATCCTGATAGCAATTTACCGTTGTATATGACATTTAGTACATTTCACGGGTGCGCGACGGATACACATAGGGTGCACGACCCCTAAGCGACCCCATGTGACAGAAAGAGAGCTTGTCATTGGTTGAACAGCTTTTCATTCTCTTCATGGGTGGAACCAACACCTCTTACAGTCCTTTCTTTTTGGGAGTGTCTGGCTTAAAGACAACCTGTTTTGTAGGCTCTGTCATTTTTCTTTTTTTTGTGGTGTTTTTTGTTTTACTTCAAGAAAAATGGCATCAGCATTCCCAGAAGGGCACGAGGAGGAGATGGGATGGAGGAGGTGGAAGAGCCAGTGAAGAAGAGGAAGGAAAGCATCATTTGGGCCTTCTTCACTGTGCCTGAAGGCGAACAAACATTACATGCCCGTAAGGTGACATGTACCATCTGTCACAAAATCTTATCGAGAGGCTCTGAGAAGAAGTACTCTTGTGGTACTTCTTCGATGAAAAAACATCTGGAGACAATGCATCCTATTCGCCTGGCACATGAGGTGGAGCGTCGAAGACAAAAGGAAGCAGCCAACAATGATGGACAACAACCAGCAACATCTGCAGGGGTTGTTCTGACCACTCCACAACCCCTGATTGTTCCGGAGTTGGCAAATGCTGCCATCGTCTGCCGCCACTGCCTTACGATACTGTTTGTTGGAGAGTTATGCATTGATGCCATCAAGACGCTTCTCAAGAGTCACAAATGATGTTAATCTTTTTTTTGTTTGTTGCTTATGTTTCTAGTTATACAGAAACAGCAGAGTTGGACTGTTTAACTTTTCTTTTTTTCTTTTAAAAAAGATTTCAGAAAATACAACAAAATATAAAATTGTTCTAAAAGAAAAAGGTTTGAATGGAACCACCTAAACTGGTAAAAAATAGAAAAATTGTACGTAATGAAAGTGAATGATTTTATGAATGTGTGTATGATTAATGTTAGAATTATGTATAAGTAGTGCCTCTGTAAGTGAATGAATGCATGGGTAGTATTTGAGGGAATGGATGAGTTCAACAGTAGTGCCTGATTGATTGCATGAGTGCATAGATAGTGTCTGGGTGATTGCATGAGTGAAGGGGTACTGCCTGGTTGATTGGAACAGTGCATGGGTAGTGCCTGAGTGAATGGATGAGTGCATGGGTAGTGTTTGAGGGTATGGATGAGTGCAACAGTTGTGCCTGAGTGATTGCATGAGTGCATGGATAGTACCTGAGTGATTGCATGAGTGCCGGGGCTGTGCCTGGGTGATTGGATGAGTGCATATGTAGTGCCTCTGTGGAAGCATGGATGCAAGGCTAATGCCTGTGTCATTGGATGAGTACATAGGTAGTGCCTGAGTCAATAGATGAGTGCATGTGTACTGCCTAAGTGAATGGCTGAGTGCAGGAATAGTACCTGAGTGATTGCATGAGTGCATGGGGAGTGCCTTGGTGATTGCATGAGTGCAGGGGTAGTGCCTGAGCCATGGGATGAGTGTATGGGTAGTGTTTGAGTAGAACAATGGGTGCAAAGGTAATGCCTGGGTGATTTCACAAATACATGGGCAGTGCGTGAGTGAATGAATGAGTGCATGGGTAGTGCCTGAGTGATTGCATGAGTGCATGGATAGTGCCTGGGTGATTGTATGAGTACAGGGGTACTGCCTGGGTGATTGGACGAGTGCGTGGGTAGTGCCTGAGTGAATGATTGAGTGGAAGAGTAGTGCCTGAATGATTGCATGAGTGCATGGGTAGGGCCTGGGTGATTGCATGAGTATATGGGTAGTGCCTGAGTGATTGCATGAGTGCATGGATAGTGCCAGGGTGACTGCATGAGTGCAGGGGTACTGACTCGGTGATTGGAGGAGTGCATGGGTAGTGCCTGAGTGAATGGATGAGTGCATGGGTAGTGTTTGATGGAATGGATGAGTACAACAGTAGTGCCTGAGTGATTGCATGAGTGCATGGATACTGCTTGAGTGATTCCATGAGTGAAAGGGGACTGCCTGGGTGATTATTATCAAAAATTCTTCTCCATCTCTGTTCTGAAATTTCACAAAATCAATCACTTTTCCCATTGTTCCATTTACTAAAACTTCTTCTACATTCATTTTATACTGTAAAATTACCCAACAGTTTATACATGCATGTAAAGTCTTTTCTAAGCCTGCAGTTCTAGATACAGACTTTTCCAAAGAATCCAATTGAGCCTGTATTTTCTCTTAAATAAGAATAGTCACTCCCTGGTATTCAATTTCATCAATAGATTCAATTTCCACTATTTCCTGATTTTCCAGTTTCAAAGTTTCATGATTAAATGTAGAACACTCTTGCAGTGTAGGCTTTAGGCACACTATAGACTTGTTTTCTCCAAGCTTATTATACATTAATTCAGCTGCTGTGTCTTCATGAACAAGTGTTTTTAAAACAGGTTGTCCTTTTACAGGAGTAAGTTGTAGTAGATCTCCGATTACAATTAAATATTTTCCTCCAAACAGAACATCATAATCTGTTTTTAAAATCTGTAGCATTCTTAAATGTACAAAGGCAAGCATTAAGTTTCAGACCATGCTCACCTCATCAATGATTACAAGTTTCATTTTCTTCAGTACTCTTGAGACTTCATAACAAGCTTCTCCAGATAATTTCTGATATTCCAATTTATTATCATGTTCAACAGGTAGCAAAAGTAATCTATGTAAAGTAATCCCTTTAATGTTGTGTGCTGCTAATCCAGTTGGAGCTTTTACAACACAAGATAAATATGATTCTGTAGTTTTCTGTAGATAACTGGTCAAAACATTAATTAAGAAACTTTTTCCTTTTCCAGCTTGACCGCTGATGTACATTAGAATAGGTTTAAATGATGAACATTGCCATTCTTTTTTTTCATGTAGCAAACCATGTTGTATCTGTTCTTTCACTTGTAGATATATTTCTTTCTGTTCAATATTTAGTTGTTCTTCTAAGTTTTCCAACAGAGTAATATCTTGTTGTGCTTGTTGCATTGCAGTTTCTACCTCATTTATGGCTATTGCTGCTTCAATTTTGATAATGGGTTGTCCCAGTGGATCTTGACTTAGAGGAACAGAACTTTGACTGTCTTGAGAACTGTCTCAAGCTATTTCAGCTACAATAGTACTTTCTTGTTCAATCTCTTCATTTAACATCTGTAGATATGTAGGGAATATTGTGTATTGAATGGTATCTTTACATGCATTAAAAGAATCTTCATAGCAGTCAAAATTTCCAAGTAATTCCGTTTCACTACGCCAAGGCTTAAACATTTGTAGAAGTGCTACATAGAAAAATTCCCTCTTATCTGGAATTTTGCAGCTGAGTTTTCTGTGGTTAATAAGATTTCCTTTGGCATGCTTTACCAAACATCCATCACATCCAATTACTGCATATTTTTCTTCTTTTATATTTTCTTTAACTTTTCTTTTAAAGCTGTAATGTTGAAGTATTTCATACAGACATAGATTTTCAAGATGTGGACTCCTTTTGGGATAGTATTTATCCAACATATTCGTTTTAACAATATCAGAACTTTCTGGTTCATTCACTGCTAAGTATTCGATTTCTTGTAATGTTTTCAATACTCTATTTTGTGTGGCGGCAAGACCTAGACTTACCCACATGATTCCTCTTGACTTTGAATATAAACTCGCAGAGCTCAAGAGATCCGAACATTCATAGGATCCAAACTCTCAATGGGAAAGCATTTTCAAGCTGAAACTGTACAATTTCTTATTAAGACTCTTTTCTTGTGAAATTTCTTCCCACATTTCTTTCATCTCTGTCTTTTCAGATTTGGTTATATATGATGTAACATAGCGAGCAACAGCAATTGAATTCTCTGCAACATATTGAATATCCATGTTTCATTTCCCATTTTCAAAATCACTGGATTGTAGTCATTAATATACTTTTAATCTTCTGTTCTTTTTAAGTTACATGTGTTCTTCGGAGATTTCAGAGATATTGTATGCCTTACTGCTGACATAAAACTATTTACTCTTCCTTTAGAAATTATTGGCGCGGGAATCCAAAACGACATTTTGTATAAAATTTCCCTTTAGACTTGTATTTTCATCTATAGCATTTTCCACATCGATGACTTTGAAAGCGTAAAACTTGTTGTCTCAAGCTGTTTTCTCCTCCTTCTCTTGGAATGGCACAGGTAACATACTGTTCGATGAAAGACAAAACAATTTCATCAGTATCAGTTCCAAATTTTGGAGCATTCTTGATCCATAATAGAATGTGTATATGAGCAGCACCTCTGGTTTGGTACTCTTTTTCCCAAAAAAATCAGTAACTTTTCCAAGTGGGGGAATATTTTTATTGCAGATAAATGGCATCATACTTTGAAACCTATGGTTAAAATACCTGCAGACATTTATAGGATCCAAGGAACAGAGTTCTCCAGGTGTCTTCAATTCAATATTTTTTACATTTGAATTTGTTTCTCATAGAAATTCAAGTAAATCGTCCCACGCATATTCAGCACAGCTAAGTGTTACAAGCCATGTAGGGGTTCCTGAGTTTCTTAACATACATTTAAGTTCACCGTGATGATGAAACCAATATTTATTGGCACCACGTTGACATGCCATCAAATTAATTAACTGTGATTCTAAATTTTCATCTCTTTGTTGAACTTTGTCCATGAATTCTTTTGCAGAAACATGTTGAAGATGAACTCCTGTTTTTAATATGTGGTTCACTGCATATGAAAGTGCAGACAAATCACTTTCAAACAGAAGATAAAATATATATGAAATGCACTGTCGAAATCTTGGATCTTCAGAGTACAATTTTGTCGAGTGATATTCTGAAGCTGGAATCTGTACAGGTCGCTCATCAAATCATCCACCTTCTCCAGTGGGGAACAGTTGTGGAAAACAATGAGCTTCTAAACCTTTTTCCCATACACTCATGGCAGTTCCCTTTGTTTTCTTCATTTGAAATAATTCAATACTGTTTTCTACCACTTCTTTTAAATGTAGAGGATGTATAGTGTAATGTTCATAGATCTCTTCAGTCCTAGACTTGTCCACTTTTTCTATTTGGCCACCTAAAATTTCTGTTTCATCTTCTAAGCATATTTTCTGTTCATCAACATTTACAATGTTATAATAAATATTCTTCTGTACCAGATATAATGTAGCCTTTCGAAGTTTATTAACATCTACAAACTCTTGCCATATTTTTCGACTCTTTGTTGGTACACCATTAGCAAGAATAACTACAGGCTCGCTTTCTTCCCTGTCTATACCAACAGTTTCAATATTTTTCTTAAAATCTAAAGGTAAGTACACAACTCTTCCTTTCAGACCTCTTTGTAAATCTGTTGGAGGCAGCTTACCTGTTTTAGGCTCCATACGAACTATAGATTGAATAAGAGTGGACTCATGCATTTAAATCTGTCAGTTCCGGAGGAATACCAACCAACTCTACGTTGTTATATAGCTCTAGCTGGCATTTTGTTCTCTTCTAATTTGTTGTAACAATGTTTACAAATTTGTTGATCAGTAGCCAACTCAAAACGACCTTCCACCAACAAATAAGCACCAAATTGCTACCACTTATCATTGTTTTCCTATTCACTTTTTAAATATAGATCAACATTCCTAGTTTGACTTCTATAGTGAGTATGTCGACAACAAATACAAACATAGGGGGTCATTACGATGGCGGACGGATCGCCGCCGCCCATATGGCGGTGGTGATCTGCCCGCCATTTTCATCCGCCCGCCTAACATTTCCCCCCACCATATTACGATGGCGGTAGGGACCCAGGCGGATGGAAAGACCGTCCACCAGTTTTCCGCCGGTAGGCAATCCGCCCGATTGCCTACCGGGTGGAAAAGGCCTGCAATATGGTGGAGATGCCTTGCAGGCACCGCCATCCATATTACGATGATGGCGGTCTCATGCATTTCCATGGCGGAGACTCCGCATTAGAAAGGCATGCAGAGAATGCCTTTGGGGGCCCATTGCGGGCCCCCAGGTGGTTGGGGGGGTGGGTGGCTGCACTTGAGGAGTACCCATGGTACCCCCCGACATTTGCATGCACAAGGTGGCAGGCACCGCGCGGTGCCTGTCACGTTGTGCGTGCAAATGCACAACATGCCCTTTTAACATTGTGGCGGGTGCTGAATACAGCACCGCCCGCCACAATGTTAAATATACAGGATGCGACTGCCATGGTGGCGGTCGCATCCTAATAGGCACAGCGGGACCGCCGCACCTCTTGCGGGCGGTCGCTTTTCCGTTGCGATGGCGTGCGGACTTTGTCCGCCCGTCATCGTAATGACCTCCATAGTTTGGTTTTTCAGATGAAACTATCTTAAACTTTGTAATTTCTTCTGCAAACTTGTCAGTACCAATATCTTCCACCTGCTCTTCAACACCTACACTTATCAAACTCGCACTTTCTCTACACTCCTCTTGTGAACCAAAAAAACGAAACTGTATAACATCCCTACTTTTTTTACATCTGATACAATTTGTTGCTTTTTTTTATAAACTACTGATCTCTTTTTATATTTTTTTACAATCTTTCAATACATTTTGTAACACTCTACTTCTATACAGTCTCTTTCTTATGTCTTTATATTCTTTCAGCCTTCTTTCAACATGGATTGTTTTCCCATAACATGATTTTCTAGTAATATGTCCTTTTTTTATTTCCTTCCAATTGGCTGTAGAAATTACCCTTCTCTTGTCTACATTTTGAAATTTCTCTACATTATTTAAAAGTCTTTTAACAAACTCTTTAGTTCTCTTACCAAAAGTCTTTTTCTTCAATGTAACATTTTGCACTTCAGCCAATTTCTGCTTTTCTCTTTCCTTTAAATAGTACAGGTTTTTTTCTTGTCTTCTCTTTTGATCTTTTCTTGCCATACTCAATCTTTCTTACTAATAATGCTAATAATGGTAAATATCTGAAAAAAAAGTTTAAATAGTTTCTAAAAACAATTTTATATTATTAAAATAATTATATACATTATTCTCATCTATAAATAAACAAATACTTTCAATTGCATTGCAAATGTCTCCATAACACATAAATATTTAGAATATCATACTTTACATATTATCAAACCTATAATAAGAACCAAACGTTTAAACAGTAACATCTCAGAGCCCATGCTATCGAAATTTGAGTAATCAAAAGTGTATGTATTCATTTCTACTCATAAAATATGGCACCTGGGATTGAACAAGCTATGTCAGACACTGCACAATTCCTTCATTCAGAAGACATCACAACCTCTGCAACAGAATGACAGAGCAGAACTAAAGGATTTCTTTACTACTACCCAAACTAACCAGGTAGAAACATACGTTATTCACAACACCATGAAGTCCCTTAAACTTCACAGACTGGCGTTCCCATTTCAAAGTAACACTTAGAATGTTGGGCTTACCCAAATATAATGCAGCAACCCTTCACATGTCTCATTTGTAAGTCTCACCATATTCCTGAAAGCATGCATGCATGTGTCTGTACCTTTTGCTAGTGCAACCATATATAAAAGAAACATACAAATAGATGTATATCTGTGTTTTACACGTCAAGCATCTTCGGATGGATAACACATATCAGAATTCATATGTAAGTAGAGACATACCTCAGTCACAAGACCATGCAGACCTTAAAACTTCAGAGACTGCACTTCCCATTTCAAGCAGACACCGAAAATTATGTAGTATACTAGAAGTGTACCTTTTCACAGACTCATACAAAGTAGCCTAATCACTAATCCCTCTGCCAGCATGTCTTAAACCTCACTTTTGTGCTGCAGCTTCACCACTCTACTACTACTCAGGGTGTTGGGCCTAGTCAAATATAAAGCAGCAACCCTTCGCATGTCTCAGTTGTAAGTCTCACCATATTCCTGATAGAATGCATGCATGTGTATGTACCTTTTGCTAGTGGCATCATATACAAAAGAAACATACAAATAGATGTATATCTGTGTTTTACACGTCTAGCATCTTCAGATGGATAACACATATCAGAATACATATGTAAACAGAGACATTCAGTCACAAGACCATGCAGACCTTAAAACTTCACAGAATGCACTTCCCATTTCAAGCAGACACCGAAAATTATGTGGTGTATTTCAAGTGTACCTTTCCACAGACTCATACAAAGTAGCCTAATCATTAATCCCTCTGTCAACTACCCAAGCCAACCAGGTTCAGATGTATAATACATCAGATAATAGATGTAGAAGTAGACACATACGTCATTAACAACACTATAAAGTACCTTAAACTTCACAGACAGGCATTCCCATTTCAAAGTAACACCTAGAGTGTTGGGCTATCCCAAATATAAAGCAGCAGCCCTTCACATATCTCTTTTGCAAGTCTCACCATATTCCTGAAAGCATGCATGCATGTTCTGTACCTTTTGCTAGTGACAATACATATAAAAAAAACATACAGATAGTTGTATACCTGTGTTTTTACACAGACTCATACAAAGTAGCCTAATCACTAATCCCTCTGCCAACATGTCTTAAAACTCACTTTTGTGCTGCAGATTCACCACTCTACTACTACTCAAGGTGTTGGGCCTAGTCAAATATAAAGCAGCAACCCTTTGCATGTCTCAGTTGTAAGTCTCACCATATTCCTGATAGAATGCATGCATGTGTCTGTACCTTTTGCTAGTGACACCATATATAAAAGAAACATACAAATAGATGTATATCTGTGTTTTACACGTCTAGCATCTTCAGATGGATAACACATATCAGAATACATATGTAAACAGAGACATACCTCAGTCACAAGACCATGCAGACCTTAAAACTTCACAGAATGCACTTCCCATTTCAAGCAGACACCGAAAATGATGTGGTGTATTTCAAGTGTACCTTTCCACAGACTCATACAAAGTAGCCTAATCATTAATCCCTCTGCCAACATGTATTAAACCTCACTTTTGAGAAGCAACTTCACCATTCTACTACTACTCAGGGTGTTGGGCCTAGCCAAATATAACGCAGCAACCCTTCGCATATCTCTGTTGTAAGTCTCACCATATTCCTGAAAGAATACATGCATGTGTCTGTACCTTTTGCTAGTGGCATCATATACAAAAGAAACATACAAATAGATGTATACATGTGTTTTACACGTCTAGCATCTTGAGATGGATAACACATATCAGAATACATCTGTAAGTAGAGACATACCTCAGTCACAAGACCATGCAGACCTTAAAACTTGACAGACTGCACTTCACATTTCAAGCAGACACTGAAAATTATGCGGTATATTTGAAATGTTCCTTTCCACAGACTCAGACAAAGTAGCCTAATCACTAATCCCTCTGCCACCATATATAAAATAAGTATACAAATAGATGTATACCTGTGTTTTACACGTCTAGCATCTTCAGATGGATAACACATATCAGAATACATGTGTAAGTAGAGATATACCTCAGTCACAAGACCATGCACACCATAAAACTTCAGAGACAGCACTTTCCATTTCAAGCAGACACCGAAAATTATGCGGTATATTTGAAGTGTACCTTTCCACAGACTCATACAAAGTAGCCTAATCACTAATTCCTCAGCCAACATGTCTTAAACCTCACTTTTGTGCTGCTGCTTCACCATTCTACTACTGCTCAGGGTGTTCGGCCTAGCCAAATGCAAAGCAACAACCCTTCACCTGTCTCTGTTGTAAGTCTCACCATATTCCTAAAAGCATGAATCCATGTGTCTGTACCTTTTGCTAGTGACACCATATATAAAAGAAACATACAAATAGACGTATACCTGTGTTTTATATGTAAAGCATCTTCAAATGCATAACACATATCAGAATACATCTCCAAGTAGAGACATACCTCAATCACAACACTATGCAGACCTGAAAACCTCACAGAACACACTTCCCATTTCAAGCACACACGAAAAATAATTGGCAAATTTCAACTGTACCTCTCTAGAGACTTATACAAAGTAGCCTAATCACTAATACCTCATGTCAACGTGTTTTAAACCTCACTTTTGTGCTGCAGCTTCACCATTCTAGTACTACTCACAGTGTTGGGCCTTACCAAATACAAAGCAGCAACACCTCTCTGTTATACATCTTGCATCTTCAAATGTATAAGTCATATGAGAATACATATGCAAGTAGGGACATACCTCAGTCTCAAGTCCATGCACACCTTAAAACTTGACAGACTGCACTTCCAATTTGAAAGCGACACCTTAAATTATGCGGTGTACTTCAATTGTACATTTCTGCACACTAATACAAACTACCATAATCGCTAATCCATCTACCAATGTACTCATATTACTATGCACAATCTATTTCAATCATCATTTCAGTACAATAAAACAAAGTACAATACACATCTCTACATTTCATAACATATTACAAACATCACAGTTCTTGAATAATTTCAAAAGTTTGAAATTAAAGCTTTTCAAATATATAAATATCACTACAAACAGTAAAGCACTACCACATAATACACCTCACAAATTTGTAACTCACCTTTCAAATAGTATTGTAGAATATGAAATATCAGAAACTCATAAAAGATTTTCTTTTGCACACAATCAATGTAATGCACCACTCTCAACAAGGTAAAACCAGTAATGGCAAACTTTCCCTCTCTTTCTCCACACAAATATATGTAAGTAACAAATCACATTGCTTCCTACATTATTTCAAATTGTGAAACACATTTCTATTGGTTAGACATATTAACCCTTTCCAACTGTCTTCTAAAAGTGGCCAAACTGGTTCTGTAATTTTCTGGAGTCGCAACTCCACCGCGGTACCTCAGTAAAGCATTGCAATGGAGCCGCGAACCCATACGGCAATTTAAAAACATATTACTAATAATACTAGTATTATTTTTTAAGAACACACCACTTCTAAACATAGCACTGATTTGGGAAATCTTAATTTAATAACAAATCACTTATATATAAATTACAATTTCATATTTTAAATCCACGGTTAAGTTTCAACCCTTTCCCCATTCTGCTTAATCCCAGTTTCCATAGTAACAGTTTCTGCAACATTCAACTGTACTGGCAGGTCACAAGTTCACCATATTTTCCAGTTCAGCACTTCTTACAAATTCAAATAGCAAGTGTGGTTGACTTTTGCAAACCATTACCTAATCCTATCTACTGTACCTTTCAAACATTTTTTAATAACCAATAAGAAACATGCTTCTTTAGGAAAGTAAGATGCATTTTATTTTTGAGTGCACAATGTTAATGAACAGCCAATCACTTATCAACTTTTTCAAAAACAGCATCTTTTCCCCATTTTACATACCTCACATTCTACCAACTGACTACCTCAGCTACAGACATCTTTTCATTACTTCCAGACATCCCTTCAAGATGGTTACAGTATGGATTGTAGGGCACAGCTATGTTTTCTGGAGCAAAAGGTATGCTGAACACAGAGGTATTGACAAAGACCTAGCTTTCCAAAATGTGGATATTAAATGGATTGCACAGAGAGGATTAAAGTGGCGCCAATTGATGCCTTTGGTTAAAACATTTTTGCATCTCCAATAACCCTTGGCGGTGAACTACGCTCCGCTCGCGGAGTTTGCGGAGTTTGCTGCACTCAGCATTACGCGGATCTCGCGTAGTGCAGAGAAAATGCGCTAAGCGTAGCGTAGCGGACATTTTTGCTCGCCCGCTTTCCTCAATGTCAAGTTGGCGAGCGCGCAAAATCAACATCCCGGCGAGATTTTTCCTCGTTCGCGATTGGCAACAACAAGTTGGCGAGCGCAAGCGTGGAAAATAAACCTCCCGGTGAGATTTCTCAATGCGGGGGGGTCAGGTTTCTCATTGCGAGTGGTCGCGTATGCTCGCGACCACTCACAATGAGAAACTGCCCGTTCGCATTGAGAAAGCTGCCGCTTGAGTAAAAATCTACTCGAGTGGCAGAAAACGACCGCTTGCACTGTGCATGATGCCGTTTGCAATGATTGCACAGTGTGGACAAGCATCCGGCACTGTACAATCACTGCGAACAGCATTTTCCTATCGCACTATGCTGCGCGCGTAGCTCCGCGTAGTGCGGCGGAGTTATTTTACCACTTCGCGTAGCGTCGCGTTGCGCAACTCCGCAAATTGCGCCCACCCTTAATCTTCAACCCCCTGACCTCATGATTGTGCACCGTGGTGGCAATGACCTAGGCACATTGACTGGAGTAGGACTGGAAATGCTCATGAAGGATATCTTTGCAAAATTGGTGCTGCTTTTGCCTAAAACTGTCTTTGTATATACTCTAATATATGCCAAAGACAGAAATGGAAGTGGTCAAATCAATTCTGTCCACAGTTTGAGAAAGCTAGGAAGAATGTCAATAAAGCTGTTTCTGCTTACTTCAGAGACCAAAGGATGGGCTCCATCTATAACAACAATCTACGTTTTGATATGGATGACATCTACAGAAGTGATGGAGTACACTTCACAGATCAAGGGAACAGAGTCTTTCTCAACAACCTTAAGCTGTGCATCCACACTTACATGTAGCTACAACAAACTCATAATGAAAACAAGGGCTATTTTTAGAGCCACCCTAAAACTCAACAGTAAATCTTATTTAATTTTTAACATACATATTTTTTTTAAATATTTTCCGGGGTCGCGAACCTGTCACGAATCCACAAAACAAAAGCACAAATTCAATGTAGTACAACACAATACACTTTTCAAGTTTAACTTTTAATTTTTATTTTTTTATATATTATTACTAACTCTATCAAATTTAATGTAATTATTAACTTCAATCTCACTAGCTCTATAAAAAAAGTTCACAAATGCAACACTACCTTCTAAATTACATCTCATTAAATTATTTATTTAAGGTAGATCCGCGAATCCACTGCAACGTTACACTGGGGGCCACGCTGAGAGCCGCGATGGAATCGTGACGCCTATGACAAGAGAAAAAAAAATAATTAAGGCCCCCCCAGTTCCATTACGCGATAACAGCCCGGGGGACCCCATCCCCCGGGGCCAGGCCAATTTTAATTATTAAAAAAAAAGGGAGAGGGGCTGCTTGACCCCCCTCCTCAGGCCAATTATGGCCCCGGGGACCCCATCCCCCGGGGCCTGGCCTCAACGCTGGGGATCGCGGGGGGAGCCCCAATGCCCCTGCGGTCCCTGGCAGCTCCCTGCCTCCTGTGGGAGCCGGCATTGCTTTTGGGCATAGGGAGCTGCTGACATGCAGCTCTGTTTGCCCAAAAGCAATTCTGCTTTGCTTCATGGAAGAGAGAGCAGTTTTCCTTCTCTCGCTTCCATAAAGCAAAGCAGTGTTTGCTATGACAGGTCGGGAGCAGTGCTCCCGCCCTGCCATAGCAAACTGCAATACTCCCGGGGGTGGGCAGCCCGGGACATTGCTGGAGCCAGCCCTGGGGGGTGGTGGTCCCCAGGGCCAAGGGGGCTCCAGGACAGATTTAAAGCCCCGGGGAGTTGGTGGTCCCCGGGGGTCCGCAACGGACCCCCATGTTTAAATGAAGTGTCCCCTGGGGAGGTGGTGGTCCCTGGGGCAGTGTGGGGGGGCTGCACTTATTTTTTACAAGAAGCCCAGGGAGGTGGCGGTCTCTGGGGCAGTGTGTGGAGGGAAGGACCCCCCCTCGCATTATTTTCAAGAAGCCCCGGGAGGTCACGGTCCCCGGGGCTGCAGAGGCCCTGTGGGCCCCCACTATACAAAAATGGATTGTCCCCGGGACCTGCCCCACCCTGGAGCTTAAAACAAACGAAGCGCAGGAGCCCGCGCTTGGTTTTTAATTTATTTTCTGCCGGATTCGCAGACCCTACACGAATCCCACCGAATATTTTTTTAAAAATACTTTTTGGGCCCTGGGAGTCCCTGTGGGACCCCCTCATCAGGCCTAGGGGGTCAGGGTGTTTCTACCCTGCCCCCTTATCTTGTTTTTATGTGTTTTCTTGTGACTCAGTTCTACCGAGTTACAAGATGGCTACCAACACTTTCTGGTTTGAAGTGTTGGCAGCCAATCAGAATCAAGCTTGTGCTCTGGAGGGTTCGCGGATCCACCACAGTCACCAGATATCAATATTTTTTATGTAAGTATTTCTCAGAAACTACTGGACAGATTTACACCATTTAAAAAAAAGAACGCTTTCTTAACCAAGAGCAACCTTTTTGCCAAATTTGGTGTAATTCTGTTCAGCAGGTCGGGCTGTAGGTTTGTCTAAAGTTTCCTATGGAAATGAACATGGAGAAAACACGTTTTGGACCCCCTTTTTTCTCGGTCCCCGCTTGATGAATCACCTCAAAACATTCGAGACAGGAGCTGACCGGAGCACCCCTTAATTTTGCGAAGATTCGTTAAACAGCGTCAAAGATATTGGCAAAAGAAACAACGCTATTCCTATGAAAACTAGGTCCTAACTAGAACTACCTACTGGTGACCACCAGTAGGTAATATATATATATTCAATTTTTATATTAAAAAATATATATTTATATATGTTTTTATTTAAAAAAATCTATAGTCAAATATTTACAGATATATGTATATGTATATAATGGTTTAATATATTTACAACTAAACCTAAACATATCTATATACATATAAATATATACACACATGCATAGACCCTTCCCACCTCAAAACCCCTTATCATCCAAAAATCCATACGCACCCTAAACGCTAAATCCTAAAATTTCCCTTACCACCCAAAACCCATACCTACCCTAAACCCTAAAAACCTCTTACCATCCAAAAACCCATATCCATCCTAAACTCTAAAAATAACCTTGCCACCCAAAAACCCATACCTACCCTAAACCCTAAAAATACCTTACCACCCAAAACGCATACCCACGCTAAACCCTGAAAATAACATTGCCACCCAAAAGCCCATATATCCACACCAATCCCTAAAAACCCTGTAGCACACAAAAACCCATACCAACCTTAAACCCTAAACATACCCTTGCCACCAAAAACATGATTTTTTTTTATTTGGGCTTGTTATACTGATGACCTGTTTGTGCTGTGGAGTGGCCAAAAGAAACTGCATATGAATATGTAACCAAGTTGAATGATAATCCCCACAACTTGAAATTCATGGTTACCTTCAGTTCACAGGAGATAGCTTTTTTGGTGTACGATTATTACAAGTGCAGGAATGGAAAATACAGTCCACCATACACCGCAAGCCCACAGCTGGAAATAGCACTTTACATTTCAGGAGCCAACACCACAAAAATTTGATTGAAAGCATCAGTTATGGGGAGACTTTAAGGCTAAGAGAATCTGTAGTAGCCATAAGGATTTTGAGAACTGCACTTTACAGATGAGAAAGAGATTTTGAGAGAGGGGCTATACACCTAAAGTTTTGAATTTCGCTAGTATGAAAGCTGAATCCCTGACTAGGGTGTAGCTTCTGCATCCGAATGTGATTAAGAACAAAGAAGGTGAAAGTATTAGATTTATAACTACCTATAACTCATCTTCACATAAGATGAGAAACATAATTTGTAAACATGGGTCCCTCCTAAAAAATTATGTGGTGATTGGCCCTGATTTGCCAGCTAATCCAACTATTACTTATAGGAAGTATATATCTTTGGGAGATTAACTCACGCACATTTGCCACGCGAAAACACAAAGAACGAATATGTAGCCAGTGTAAAGCTTATAGGTTCACCGCAAATACAATGGGCTATAATACCGCTAATGTTTTTGAAAGGAAAATATGAAATTTCCATAATTGTGGGTCTGATCACAACATATATGTACTGATGTATGTGCCCTTGTCCACTTATGTATGTGGGCAGTACCATTTTCCCTTTGCGTAAGCGCATTTTAGAACATCAAAGGGCTATAAGAAATCTTGATTTATTTTACCCAGTTGCAAAGCACTATTACGATCACCCCAATAAAGATGTTTCCAAATGTAAGTTCTTTGCTATAGATAAATTAGCTGGCAATCTAAGAGGGGGAGATAGAGTTAAACAGTTGAGACGTTTGGAATCTGGATATATCTTGGATTTACAAACTAAGACCCTGACAGGGCTGAATAGGGATGAAGAGATGTAGGTATATGTAGGATAGATGGTCATTGTGTGACCTCTTCATGTTAAGATCAGTCACCAAATATATATCAGAAGATCATGTATAGGGAGAAACTGTGCAAATAATTGAAATATTTGGGTACAATGGAAGGGAGTGATTTGTGATTAAGGTCTGTTGTGCCTAAGAACAGGAGAAAAGAATTATGGAATATAACTTGTTGCCACATGCATGAAAGAGGGATACAAACTGAAAGGGATTAATGTCTCTTATTCAATTGATTTGATCCTTTCCTGCTCCTCTCTTCTTTTATCTGTATATTTATTTATTTAAAAGGGTTTTATATAGCCCAACATGACCACAGGGGGTATCAGAGTGCTTTACAATTTAGCATTCACGAAAGGTAGAGGAAGTGACGGAAAACCAACAGAACACACAATCATCACAGTCTCATAGAAACTAGAGTATCCTCAAGAGCATTGGAAGCTAGGGTTCTAAGGCAGATGTTTCTTCATCAATATCTATTTATCTTCCTTTTTGAAAATGGCAATAGAGGAATTGAGTCTATATCGCAAATATGACCACAGGGGGTATCAGAGCGCTTTACAATATAGCAATCGCGAAAGGTATAAGAGGAAGTAACAGAAAACCAACAGATCAACATACAATCTTCACAGTCTCATAGAAACTAGTGTGTCTTCGAGAGCCTTGGAGCTAGGGTTCTAAGGCAGAAGATTCTTCATCAATATTGCTTTAACTTCCTTATTGAAGAAAGGCAATAGAGGGATTCAGTCTGACTTCAGGGGGCAGGGATTTCCATATTCTCGGGGTAATACCCAAGAAGGCTCAATTGTACGTTTTATTTTTATGGAATTTCTGTGGTTTGAGCAGTAATGTGCTGGCACTTTCTAGAGGATCTAGAGCCACCAGAGAGCTCCAGTTTTTGAGTGAGGTTTATCAGGGTGTTGAAATGAATGGCTTTGTGGGCCAAGCATGCAATTTTTAGTTGTATCCTTGCTTCATATGGTAGCCAATTTAGGGATATAAGCTCAGGCCTGATATGATTGTTTCTTTTAGAACCTGTTATGAGCCTTGCTGCAGTGTTGAGAGCAGCCCTAAATGGAGCCGTCTTAGATCTAGGAAGGCCACAAAAGGTTGCGCTTCCATAATCCAGTTTAGAGATCACTAGGGCTTGCACCACAACCTTTGAGTCATTAGAGGGGAGGAAAGGTTTTATTTTCCTTGCTGAGTTGGAAGTTTGCTCCTTTGTGCTTCTGCATGTTCAGACTGTTATCTAGCATTAACCCCAATGAATTTGTAGAATCAATGATGTGTGGCGTGCACTTTAGAGCTGTTAGTTGATTCATCCATTCTTCGATGACTGGTGACTGTTTGGGTGGGGTGATTAAGAGGAATTCCGTTTTAAGAGCGTTTAATTTAAGGTGGTTAAGTGTCAGCCAACTTTGTGTGTTCTGTAAAACTGAGTTGAGGGACCTGATGTCTTCAGGGGAGGAGACCTTCAAGTACAGTTGGGTGTCATCGGCATACATGTGATAGTGAATGCTGAATAATTTCAGAATTTCTGTTAAAGGCTCCATGAACAAGTTGAAGAGAGTGGGTGAAAGCGCAGACCTCTGTGGTACCCCCAAAGTGACCAGAGAGGGATGAGACAAAGACTGGTTCACCTTGAATCTTTGGGTTCTACTGTGGGGAAATGAGGAGAACCAGTTTAGTACAGGCACAGAAAGCCCCATCCTGTGTTCCAATAGGTCGATTAGGTTGTCATGCTTAATAGTATCAAAAGGGTTGAGGAGGATCAAAAGGCAGGATTCATTCTAATCAAGCATTCTCAGCGCATCGTCTACAAGGTGAGTGAGAGCGGATTCCGTGCTATGACCCTGACAGAAACTGGATGGAATTGGTCTAGAAGTCGGAATTTATAAATGTGGTTACAAAGCTGGACATGAAAACATTTCTCGAGGAGCTTTGCCAGCGTGGGAATGTTGGAAATTGGGCAGAAATTGTTTAGGTCAGAGTGATCTGCAGATGTTATTTTTAGAATAGCTGTGACCTGCCTAGACGTTCGGCAATGCAGTATAGCACCTTGCAGTAGTGAGGCATTGACTATCTTAGTCCAAAGTGTGAGTATGGAGGCTCTGATCTCAGAGAAGAAGTTCGATGGCAAGGGGTTGTTAAAGTGGTTAGATGGTTTCAGAGTAGCAAGAGTTTTGTGTATAGTGCTTTCATCCAAAGTTTCGAATATACTCCAGGAAGCGTTGTTTTGGGGAGGAAAACTGGAATGGTGGGGTCACATCAGACCGAGGAGGAAGGAGGGTGTTAGGAGGTGTGATCGATGGGTGATTCAAGGCTGACCGCAGTTCAGATTCGATCTTAGTTGTCTTTTCAAAGAAGAAGTCAGCAAATTCTTCGCAGGTATACTGCAGACCAGGACCCACTGAGGAAAGATTAGGTTGACTGTTTGATTGAAGCTTGATGAGCTCAAACAATTTTTTGTGTAGTTTTTCTGCTTGCTCTAGTTGGTTTCTGAAATAGCTAGCTTTAGAGCATCTAATGTGTTTGTTCTAGATATATCTTAATGATGGCAGCTGTTTGAGATGTTCGAGGGCGGGAGAGGATCTCCACAATCTTTCCGCTGGTCTCAGATTTCGTATTTCTGTATTTAAACTACCATTGTACCAAGGTTTGGAGACTTTGGAGGACAATCTTTTTAGCTGTAGAGGCGCCATTGTGTCTAGAACACTTGTCATGGAGCGGTTATAGTGGTCTGTAAGGTCGTGGACATCCGGCATGTCCACAGGAGGGGGCAGAATGTTATCACAAACAGCAGTCAGATCACACAAGTTGATACTTTGAGGCTTCTTTTCCAGTGTCTGGGTTTCTTAGGATGGACTTTATTAACTCTCACAGAATCCGAGATGAGGAAGGTGATGCAATGGTGGTCTGTCCAGTCACACGGGACGATAGATTCAAGATGAATGGAGTTGACCTTACCGATAACTAGATCTAAGGTAGCGCCTTTGATGTGAGTAAGGCTGTCACAAATTTGGATTAGGTTAAGGTACACCTAGAAGGATTTAAGGCTACTGACTGCCGCATCGTTCATGTCATTCCAGTGGAGGTTGAATTCTCCCAGGACGATTTGAGTGCCATGAAGTTCTGCGTTAGATGAGATGATTTCCATGATTTGTTCTATGAAGGGAAGGTTGTCTCGTGGAGGGTGGTAGAGTGTGTGGAATTTGCATAAATGCCTGTTGCTACAAGCAACCTCTATGCATAGGTATTCGCATGACGACAAGGCAGGCTATTGCGAATGTTTGACTCATAGACTGTTATGTATACAGGCGATGCCTCCACCTTTTCCACTAGATCTATCTAACCTAATGATGTCGTAGTTAGGATTCACTAGTATGTCAAGGATAGGTGCAGATGATTCTTTTAACCCGGTTTCGGTCAGCACTACTAGGTCAGGACCATGTGCAAGGATGAGGGCAGCAATGTCCGCAGTGTGTCTTACTGCTGATCTGCAGTTGAAGAGCATGCATTTAAGTTTTGGATTTGTTTCCACTGTGGTAGAAAGTGTGGTGGTGACTCTAGTACGGTTGTTCTTATTTAAGTCTCTGGGGTTTACCCTAGGCTCTCTGAAAGGGTCCGTATGGATTGCCTCTATTTGGTACATGCTAACTGTGTTTGCGGTGTGCGTTGGATCATATGAGAGTAGGAGGAAATGAATATCCTTGTCAGAAAGTGGATCTTTTAATCTAGAGGGCCGAGAGGGGTAATTAGGGTGGGGTGCGGTTTTCCGTCTTTTTAGCAGAGAAGCCATGTTTAGTCAGGTCTTAGTTGATGAGGGGCATGCTGGAAGCCTGGTGCCAGAGTTAGAGGGAAGTGCATGGTTATGGTAGTCAGTCTTTGAGGACCAGCTTAACCTCTGATTAACGGACAACTCGGAGGTGATGTGTAATAGGCTTTGAACATCCGCCTTGAGTTGTTAGAGCAAAAGTGTGATCTCGTCCAGTCTGGCTTTCAATGAGGTGTGGGGATGGGGGGGGTGAACTAGGGGATGAAGGGATAGAAAGAAACCGGCCTGGAAGAACCTATGGAAATGAGGTGGGGTGGGTTTCAAGGACTTGGGGCCGGGGGCTAGGAGGGGGGTGAGTTTGGGGATGAAGGGTTAGAAGGATATTGGCCCAGAAGAACCTGCATAAGCAAGGTAGGATTGTGGAGTAAATTAGAGGGTGTGAGGTGCAGCCCCTGGCTAAGGGGCAATATTGGGGTCATAGGAGTGATGTTGTTAGCCCAGTTCGGGCGTTCAAATTTCAGGGGTGTCACTGATTTGGCTATAGGAAGAGTCCTAGGTACACTCACAGTATCCACAGTAATGGGCTTGGAGGTCAAGGGAATAACCAGGGTGATGGTGTGACTTATGGAGCTTAGCAAGTCTGAGCTAGCTGCTCTAGAGGACTGGTGAATGTGCATACTAGTTTGGTGGATGCAAGATAGGGACTCAGTCCCACCTGGAGTAGAAGGAGAGTTGCTATTTTGTGTGGTGGTCACTAAATGGGAGCAAGGAGGGGAAAAGGTAGGGTCAAATGAGGTGTTGAGGATGAAAGATGGTACACTTTGAGGATTTTGGGGGTCACCTGCGGAACTGGTGCCTCCTTGGGAGGGGGAGGATTTAATGCTAGTCACTGTGTTCTTGATGATGGGGAAAATTTTGTCAAACATGCCTAGGTTGAGGTCTGAAGATTGGATAAGGATAGTCCCATTTTTGAAAAGGGAAATAGTAGCTTCTGCTCTGTATACCGGTGAGGGGGCAATCGTAAGTCTAAGTTCATGAGGAGTCTTCCTGGAAGTGGTGATCTGGAGCAATGAGTAGAAGGCCTTCCTCCATTGAGCATGTCTTTTCATAAAAAAGATGAGATCACTTATTATAGCACCTTTTTTTAGGCAGAAGTAGGGATCTGAGATAAGGGGTTCTAGGTGGGATTTTAGGAATCCGCGTTTAAAGCTTTTTGATCATCTTTTCATAGATTAGGGGGATATTTGATTATAAAAGCATTCTGGCCGGACGGCTCCAAATTAGTAGAAAAGGAACTTGAGGGTTTTGGATCCATATCAAAGCTGATCAGAACTACTGACCGAAAAAAAAGGCAGGGAGTCGTGTCCTTTGTATTCCATATACCAGCCAGAGGAGCGCATCTGAGGGGTGTGGCCGTGGTGGTGAAGCAAGGGTACAGGGGAGCAGGCTATAATCTGGTCTGGGCAAACACTAGAACACCACTCCAAGATGGCCGCCCCTTTTTCTTTCAGTCCACTTTCAATCACCAGCTTTTAATGGCTTCTCCCATTTTAGAAGTTCTGGGATAAAGCTGGAGTGCTAGACAAAAAAAGCAATTCCCTAAACAAAGGCCTTAGCAAGAGCCACACCTTCCACATATTTCACTTAGGTTTGCAGGGGGAAGTGGCCTCGAGGTCCGGTAGTCATTGAGCGACCAGCTGAGGGTCACAGTGTCAGGCTAAATCAGGGATATTCACCGAAGAGTGATCCCAAGCCCGGGAGCCTCTTAGAGGCTTGACCCTCCGGTGGCCATTTTGTATTCAAAATATACCAAATATAATAAGGCCTATGGCCTGATATGGGGGTTGAAGGTACTGCAGACATCTAGACAGCAATGGAATATTGCCACCACCACTGTAAGAGTTCCATTTTCACAATATATTTTGATACAGAACAATGTATGAATTAAATTATTAGTTGGGCTAAGTATGTTTTACAAAGGATAAGATACATTTAAATATTTGATTATGTGTGAATTTATATGCTGATCTTATGCTCGATTTTATTATATTTGGATTCATTTAAAATTGTCTCTGTGTGTATTATTTTTGTGATTGCTGTTTTTAACAGATTTTTTGTATTATTCATGGACTTTATGCTCTATGACGGTTCTACCGGAGTTCCCAAGTGGAGTAACCGGCAGAACAAAAGTATGTTATTCATGTCTATGAATTGTTATTTATTTATTTCATGGGTTGGTGGGCTCACTCACTTTGAGAAGGACTTGTGGAAGCAGAAACACGTCAGTGAGTTGGAACTTTGCCTCTAAATAAAGAAAATGAAAAAGAATTTGCACACATTTACAAGAGTTCCCACTGTTTTTTAATTTGCTGATTCATTTAAATATATTTATATATATACATATATATATATATTTTAAGTAATATATATACATAAATATATATTTCTATATATATTTTTCATAAAATATATATATATAAATATTTACATCCATCCAAAGAGTTGCCCCCAAGGAAGAGCCCAGACGAGTAGATGATATCGTTTTCTTTAATGGTGGCAGCAGCATCATGGGTGGGAGCCTTACATCATTCCTTACAGCCGACGCGTTTCGGGATTCTCTCCCTTCGTCACAGGCATTTCAAAAAGTAAAGCAGGACAAACTGCGCACTTGAATTTCAGTTTATATACCTGCCCCAGTGGGCGTGACTACTTGTGCAGCCTTCTGGTATCTGTAGTTGCGCAAAAGTATTACTCCAGTGAGTTGTCCGGGATTATTTTAAATAAAAAGTTCTAAAATCCCAAGTGGGTTGATGAGAAGTCCCACTCGCACTGAGCTGCTCACTTGTGCCAACCATAAATGTACTACTGTCCCACAATGATGAAAAAACCAAATGGCATCATCAGGTCCGCATTTCATGCGGCGGGGCTCTCCCGTGGCTGGGCCAGCCGCTAAACATCCATCCAAAGAGTTGCCCCCAAGGAAGAGCCCACACGAGCAGATAATATCGCTTTCTTTAATGGTGGCAGCAGCATCATGGGTGGGAGCCTTACATCATTCCTTACAGCCGACGCGTTTCGGGATTCTCTTCCTTCGTCACAGGCATTTCAAAAAGTAAAGCAGGACAAACTGCGCACTTGAATTTCAGTTTATATACCTGCCCCAGTGGGCGTGACTACTTGTGCAGCCTTCTGGTATCTGTAGTTGCGCAAAAGTATTACTCCAGTGAGTTGTCCGGGATTACTTTAAATAAAAAGTTCTGAAATCTCAAGTGGGTTGATGCCAAGTCCCACTTGCACTGAGCTGCTCACTTGTGCCAACCATAAACGTACTACTGTCCCACAATGATGAAAAAACCAAATGACGTCATCAGGTCCGCATTTCATGCGGCGGGGCTCTCCCGTGGCTGGGCCAGCTGCTAAACATCCATCCAAAGAGTTGCCCCCAAGGAAGAGCCCACACGAGTAGATGATATTGTTTTCTTTCATGGTGGCAGCAGCATCATGGGTGGGAGCCTTACATCATTCCTTACAGCCGACGCGTTTCGAGATTCTCTTCCTTCGTCACAGGCATTTCAAAAAGTAAAGCAGGACAAACTGCGCACTTGAATTTCAGTTTATATACCTGCCCCAGTGGGCGTGACTACTTGTGCAGCCTTCTGGTATCTGTAGTTGCGCAAAAGTATTACTCCAGTGAGTTGTCCAGGATTACTTTAAATAAAAAGTTCTAAAATCCCAAGTGGGTTGATGCCAAGTCCCACTCGCACTGAGCTGCTCACTTGTGCCAACCATAAACGTACTACTGTCCCACAATGATGAAAAAACCAAATGGTGTCATCAGGTCAACATTTCATGTGGTGGGGCTCTCCCGCGGCTGGGCCAGCCGCTAAACATCCATCCAAAGAGTTGCCCCCAAGGAAGAGCCCGCACGAGTAGATGATATCGTTTTCTTTAATGGTGGCAGCAGCATCATGGGTGGGAGCCTTACATCATTCCTTACAGCCGACGCGTTTCGGGATTCTCTCCCTCCGTCACAGGCATTTCAAAAAGTAAAGCAGGACAAACTGCGCACTTGAATTTCAGTTTATTTACCTGCCCCAGTGGGCGCCGTTAAGACTGAGGTGCTCAACAGTGAGTTATTATAAAGGCAACACCACCAGCCCGTAATGTTTTATCCACCCACTGGGTGTTTTATTGACTTTTATTGTGAAATACTGCTGAATCCACTTGGAGAATACTGGCCAGGCACTATGAATACCAGATGGCACTGGGACAGTCAATCAGTGCAAAAACACGCCCATTGGGGCGGACTGAATAAATCCCTTTATAAAAGTGTCTATACTGCTGCTAGTTGTTTTTAATTTACCCAATGTAATTTGTTGCTTTTTTAACAAACTTGTTCTTTGCACGGGGGAGCTGTGTTATAGCTCGGGGAGGGCTTGAGTGCGCCTGCGCTGGGTCAGCGCTCTAGCTGCTGGGTCACGCCGAGGGCACTTAAAAACGCCAGTTGACGCGACCGCGCAGCGGACGTTAGAGGGGTCATACCTGTAGGGGACTAACAGGAGATTCTCCCGCTCGCTCTTCTTTTAAAAATTATTTCCTCTACTGCTGCTAGTTGTTTTTAATTTACCCAATGTAATTTGTTGCTTTTTTAACAAACTTGTTCTTTGCACGGGGAGCTGTGTTATAGCTCGGGGAGGGCTTGAGTGCGCCTGCGCTGGGTCAGCGCTCTAGCTGCTGGGTCACGCCGAGGGCACTTAAAAACGCATTGGTCGCTATGGACCTGGTTCAAGACCTTGCGTCCTACCAACTTCAACTAAAGGTCTCTCAACCCACACATTTTAAAGGACATCTTCTTGATCCACTCTTCTCCACTTTGAAAGACGTCACAGGAAAACCCCCTATCCCCCTCCCATGGTCGGATCACTTTTTAGTTCCCTTCTTTTGGTCCCCTGTCATTACAGAGGCTCATACCCAGATCTCCCGAACATTCAATCGGCAATGGTCTAAGGTTCCAGTGGAGAAATGGTCCTATGAATTAAGTAGGACCTTCCCCGCCTTTCATACTAATCCGGTTACTGCTTACAATTATTTTACCTCATGGATTGAAGACACCCTTAACCTGGTGCTCCCAAAAAAATTGATAAAGAAAAAACTGGGAACCCTGAAATCAGGATGGTTCTCACCTGAATTACGCCTTCTTAAAAAACAATGTAAAAGGCTGGAGAGGATTTGGAGGAAAGATTTTTCCCCTAATAAGAGACTAGAATATAAGACTGCTCTTCGGATGTATAAAGTGGAGATCAAAAAAGCCCAAGCCTCATATTTTGAGGAAAAGATTCTCCTCACAGCTAATTCGCACAGGGAAATTTTTCAGATTGCCAAAAAGTTGCTAAGAGTATCTGACCCTCCACCAATTCCTGATCTTTCTGGACAGCGGTGCAACGATCTTGCACAGTTCTTCTTCTCCAAAGTGCAAAATATCTTAAAAATCTTTCCTGTGAAAGATAATGCATACTTCACCAATGCCAACACTCCCTTTCGAGACAAATTTGCACCCGGTCTGGAGGCTTTAGAACCCTTGTCCTTGGATTCCTTGCTGTCTATTTTAGCTTCTATTAAAAGTGGATCGCCACTTGATCCGGCACCTTTTAACATTTTGAAATCAGTAGCCTCTACTATTGCTCCCTATCTTCTTAGTGTGATTAACACTTCTTTTATCTCAGGCGTGGTCCCTTGTGAATGGAAAAGAGCCATGGTTAAAGCGCTATTGAAGAAACCTCATCTGGATCAGAAGGATCTTGCCAACTATCGACCTATCTCGCTCCTTTCTGGAGTGAGCAAGATCGCAGAGAAACATGTTAATAATATTCTTTCTGCGTTTCTTGAGTCACATGATTTGCTCCACCCCTCCCAGACAGGCTTTCATCCTCGCCAAGGAATTGAAACTGCTCTGCTGGTAGTAGTGGAGGAATCAAGAAAGATCCTTGACTCAGGAGGCTCATCGGTCATTATTCTTCTTGATCTTAGTGCCGCATTTGATACGGTGAACCATCAGATTTTGGTTCACCGTCTCAGGAATACGGGAGTGTCAGGTTCGGCTCTTGCTTGGCTTCAATCTTTTTTGGAAGGCAGGACTTTCCAGGTGTTCGAAGGGGACACTTCCTCAGACTCTCTACCTCTGGTGTGTGGAGTGCCTCAAGGCTCTTCCCTGAGTCCAACCCTTTTTAATGTTTATATGGCCCCTCTGGCGGACCTGGTTGCCCCCTTTGGAGTCCATATTGTATCTTACGCTGATGACACACAGCTAGTGGTGGCATTGAATCAAGCCGACAAGTCACCCACTGACCACCACGCCTGTTTGGAGGAAGTGGCAAAATGGATGAGTCTGTCTCACCTTAAACTGAACGGTGCAAAAACCGAAATTATGATGCTTGGTAGTTTTCAAAGTGCTAATCTGAATGCCCTCTGGCCATCCTGTATGGGCCCAGTCCCGGTTTTTAAATCAGAGTTAAAAAGCCTTGGCATCTGGCTGGACCAAGACCTGTCCTTCAAAACCCAAGCTAGGAAGACGGTCGCCTCTTGCTACGGTCTGCTAAAAATTATTCGTAAAATCCTGTCCGTGCTGCCACATTCAGCAAAAAAACTAGTGATTCAAGCCCTGATCCTTTCTAGGATTGATTTTGGAAATGCTCTCTACCTTGGGGCCCCCAAGGCAGTGATTGGGCGACTTCAGACTGTTCAGAACTTTGCAGCAAGACTGCTCACCGGCACCAGCCGGCGTTGCTCAGCACAACCTGCATTGCGCTCCCTGCACTGGCTTCCTGTCCAGGAGAGGATACACTTTAAAGCTCTTTGTGTGGCCCACAAATCTTTGAAAGGGGAAGGACCACCCATTACCAGGGATCTGATCTATTCGTACAAAGCTCCTAGACACCTCCGCTCTAATTCTCTTCACTTAGCGAAAAGTCCGAGAATTCAGAAAGCGAGAAGTGGAGGTAGGCTTTTTTCATATAACGCCTCCAGGTTGTGGAATACCCTTCCACTCCATCTCCGAAGTGAAGTGAACCATCTCAGCTTCCGTAAACAGCTAAAAACGTGGCTATTTCCATAATCCCTCTTGTTTTTACAACTCTAACGCCCCCTAGCGCTGGGATGCTCCCGGGTAACCACGCGCTCTATAAATCCTCTTTCAATTCAATTCAATTCAACAAGGAGTAACATCTGAAACGCGTAGAGCTGTTTTGAACTGATAAAAGGCACAGTGTTGGTTTTGATTGCAAATACTCACCTGCAGAGATGTATCCTCGGTGTGAGCGTCCCCACAGGAGGCAAACTCTTTTTGGATGGATAATTAGCTGCCTTGCCCGGTCGCGGGGATGCACTGCCGCTGGGAAAGCGGACTTTGGCGCCCGGAAGGCTGGGCGCCGTTAAGACTGAGGTGCTCAACAGTGAGTTATTATAAAGGCAACACCACCAGCCCGTAATGTTTTATCTACCCACTGGGGGTTTTATTGACTTTATTGTGAAATACTGCTGAATCCACTTGGAGAATACTGGCCAGGCACTACGAATACCAGATGGCACTGGGACAGTCAATCAGTGCAAAAACACGCCCATTGGGGCGGACTGAATAAATCCCTTTATAAAAGTGTCTGTACATATCGGCAGTGTTTCTTTTGGTTTGGCTCGTGAACAAGGAGTAACATCTGAAACGCGTAGAGCTGTTTTGAACTGATAAAAGGCACGGTGTTGGTTTTGATTGCAAATACTCACCTGCAGAGATGTATCCTCGGTGTGAGCATCCCCACAGGAGGCAACCTCTTTTTGGATGGATAATTAGCGGCCTTGCCCGGTCGCGGGGATGCACTGCCGCTGCGAAAGCAGACTTTGGCGCTCGGAAGGCTGGACGCTGTTAAGACTGAGGTGCTCAACAGTGAGTTATTATAAAGGCAACACCACCAGCCCGTAATGTTTTATCCACCCACTGGGGGTTTTATTGACTTTATTGTGAAATACTGCTGAATCCACTTGGAGAATACTGACAAGGCACTATGAATACCAGATGGCACTGGGACAGTCAATCAGTGCAAAAACACGCCCATTGGGGCGGACTGAATAAATCCCTTTATAAAAGTGTCTGTACATATCAGCAGTGTTTCTTTTGGTTTGGCTCGTGAACAAGGAGTAACATCTGAAACGCGTAGAGCTGTTTTGAACTGATAAAAGGCACGGTGTTGGTTTTGATTGCAAATACTCACCTGCAGAGATGTATCTTCGGTGTGAGCGTCTCCACAGGAGGCAAACTCTTTTTGGATGGATAATTAGTGGCCTTGCCTGGTCGCGGGAATGCACTGCCGCTGGGAAAGCGGAATTTGGCGCTCGGAAGGCTGGGCGCCGTTAAGACTGAGGTGCTCAACAGTGAGTTATTATAAAGGCAACACCACCAGCCGGTAATGTTTTATCCACCCACTGAGGGTTTTATTGACTTTATTGTGAAATACTGCTGAATCCACTTGGAGAATACTGGCCAGGCACTACGAATACCAGATGGCACTGGGACAGTCAATCAGTGCAAAAACACGCCCATTGGGGTGGACTGAATAAATCCCTTTATAAAAGTGCCTGTACAGATCGGCAGTGTTTCTTTTGGTTTGGCTCGTGAACAAGGAGTAACATCTGAAACGTGTAGAGCTGTTTTGAACTGATAAATGGCACGGTGTTGGTTTTGATTGCAAATACTCACCTGCAGAGATGTATCCTCGGTGTGAGCGTCCCCACAGGAGGCAAACTCTTTTTGGATGGATAATTAGCTGCCTTGCCCGGTCGCAGGGATGCACTGCCGCTGGGAAAGCGGACTGTGGCGCTCGGAAGGCTGGGCGCCGTTAAGACTGAGGTGCTCAACAGTGAGTTATTATAAAGGCAACACCACCAGCCTGTAATGTTTTATCCACCCACTGGGGGTTTTATTGACTTTATTGTTAAATATTGCTGAATCCACTTGGAGAATACTGGCCAGGCACTACGAATACCAGATGGCACTGGGACAGTCAATCAGTGCAAAAACACGCCCATTGTGGCGGACTGAATAAATCCCTTTATAAAAGTGTCTGTACATAGCGGCAGTGTTTCTTTTGGTTTGGCTCGTGAACAAGGAGTAACATCTGAAACGCGTAGAGCTGTTTTGAACTGATAAAAGGCACGGTGTTGGTTTTGATTGCAAATACTCACCTGCAGAGATGTATCCTCGGTGTGAGCGTCCCCACAGGAGGCAAACTCTTTTTGGATGGATAATTAGCGGCCTTGCCCGGTCGCGGGGATGCACTGCCGCTGGGAAAGTGGACTTTTGCTCTCGTAAGGCTGGGCGCCGTTAAGACTGAGGTGCTCAACAGTGAGTTATTATAAAGGCAACACCACCAGCCCGTAATGTTTTATCCACCCACTGGGGGTTTTATTGACTTTATTGTGAAATACTGCTGAATCCACTTGGAGAATACTGGCCAGGCACTACGAATACCAGATGGCACTGGGACAGTCAATCAGTGCAAAAACACGCCCATTGGGGCGGACTGAATAAATCCCTTTTTAAAAGTGTCTGTACATATCAGCAGTGTTTCTTTAGGTTTGGCTCGTGAACAAAGAGTAACATCTGAAACGGGTAGAGCTGTTTTGAACTGATAAAAGGCACGGTGTTGGTTTTGATTGCAAATACTCACCTGCAGAGATGTATCCTCGGTGTGTGCGTCCCCACAGGAGGCAAACTCTTTTTGGATGGATAAATATTTACATATATATAATTTTTAATATTTATATACCTAAACACGAGTATATATATATATATGTATATATTACCTACTGGCGGTTGCCAGTAGGTAGTTATAGTTAGGACCTAGTTTCCATAGGAAAAGCGTTTTTTTTTTGCCAATATCTGTGGCGTCGTTTGACAAATCTCGGCAAAATTTTCTAAAATAGTTGTTCACTCAGATAAGTTCCTGTTTCGAAAGTTTTGAGGTGATTTGTTAAGCGGGGGCCGAGAAAAAGGGGATCCCAAAACGTGTTTTCTCTATGTTAATTTCCATAGGAAACTTTAGACACCAAATTTGGCAGAGAGATAGCTCTTGGTCCAGTAAGCACGCTTTTCTTTAAATGGTGTAAATCCATTTAGTGGTTTTTGAGATATTTAAAGATTTAGAGATATCGATATTTAAGAATTGCGAGATCTGATTGGCTGAGCCGTCCCGAGCACGAGCTTGCCTCTGATTGGCTGTCAACACTTCAAACTAGGAAGCGTTGGCAGCCATCTGTGACACGATTGAAACGAGTAGGGGGAAAAAGGGGGAAAAATGTAGAAGAGGGCAGGGTAGGAACACTGTGACCACCCTAGGGTGCTGAGGGGGTGCCACAAGGAGTCCGCAGGTAAAAAAAAAACATTTTTTATATGTTTTCGGTGGGATTCGCGTAGGGCCTGGAAATTACGGTGGGAAAAAGAAAAACGAAGCGCGGTGTCGCGCGCTTTGTTTAAATAAGCTCCCGGGTGGGCCAGTTCCTGGGAGCAATGTTTAGTTATGATGCGGGGTTTACTTCCGTTACAGGGACCGCCACTTCATCGGAGCAAATATAATGATATGGGAGAGTACGCGTCTTCCCTCCCCCTCCCCCCGAAGAGCAGTACGTCCTTGGAGGTATACGTAAAATATAAGTGTGGAGGGGTGAATGCTCCCCCACACTGTCCCGGGGACCACTACTTCCTCGAGGTATTTACAATTAAAATGCGGGGGCTACTTTTGTCATGGGCACGCAGTTCCCAGGGGGAAATATAATGATATGGGGGGGCACGCATCCCCCCCTCTGCCCTAAAGAGCAGCACTTCCCCGGAGCTATACGTAAAATTTAAGTGTGGAGGGGTGAAGCCTCCCCCACACTGTCCCAGGGGGCACTACTTCCCCGGGGCATTTATGAATTAAAATGTGGGGGTCTGTTGCGGACTGCCGGCCCCGGGGAGCACGATGTTCGCGGGCCTTTAAATTGGATGGAGGCGTATCGTCCAATTTCCCTTGAGGAGCTTTCCATTGCCCTGGGTATCGTCATCTCCGAGGGCCGGTTCCAACAATGACCCGTGGTGCCTACCCCTGGGACATTGTCGTTTGCTATGGCAGGGCGGGATCTCTGCAGAGTTCCCGCTCTGTCATAGCAAACTTCTGCTTCGCTTCATGGAAGCGAGAGGAGGAAATTTGCTCTCGCTTCTATGAAGCAAAGCAGATTTGCTTCTGGGCAAAGGGAGCTTGCATGGAGCAGCTGGCTTTGTTTAAAAGGAATGCCGGCTGCCGCAGGAGGCGGGGAGCTGGCAGGGACTGCGGGGGCATTGGGGTCCTTGCGTGGTTGTCAAACATTGTGGCCAGGCCCCGGGGGATGCGGTTCCCGGGGCCTAAAATGGCCTGGCTGAGTTCTGAGTTATAGGGTGGCTCTAAAAAGAGCCCTTGTTTTTATTAAGAGTTTGTTGGAGCTACATGTAAGTGCAGATGCACAGCTTCAGGTTGTTGAGAAAAACTCTGTTTCCTTGATCTGTGAAATGAACTTCATCACTTTTGTATATGTCATCCATATCAAAACGTACATTGTTGTTGTAGATGGACCCCATTCTATGATCTCTGAGGTATGCAGAAACAGCTTTATTGACATTCTTCCTAGCTTCCTCAATCTGAGGACAGAATTGATTTGACCATTTTCACTTTTGTCTTTGGCATATATTGGAGTATACAAAGACAGTTTGAGGCAAAAGCAACATCAATTGTGCAAAGGGATCCTTCATTAGCATTTCCAGACCTACCCCAGTCAATGTGCCTAGGTTATTGCCACCACAGTGCACAATCATGAGGTCAGGGGGTTGGAGATGCAAAGAGGTTTTAACCAAAGGCAACAATTGGTGCCACTTTAATCCTCTCTGTGCAAACCATTTAATGTCCACATTTTATTAAACCTAGGTTTTTGTCAATACGCCTGTGTTCAGCATACCTTTTGCACCAGAAAACATAGCTGTGTCCTACGATCCACACTAGCATTTTGAAGGTATGGCTGGAAGGAATCAAAAGATGTCTGTAGCTCATGTAGTCCGTTGGTAGAATGAGAGATATGTTAAAAGGTGGAGAAGAAGCTTTTTTTGAGAAAACCAATAACTGATTGGCTGATGAAGAACACTGTGCAGTGAAAACTAGGGTGCATGTTACTTTCGTGAAAAAGTATGTTTCTGATTGGTTGATAAAAATTGTTTGAAATGTACACTACATAGGATACGATCAGAAGTGCAGCAGTCAACCACACCTCCTACTTGCATTTGGAAGGTACTGTTCTGAACTTTAAAAAATGGTGAACGGCACCTGCCGTTGAATGTTGCAGAAACTGTTGGGATGAAATATGGTGAACCTGTGACCTGCACCTGCCGTTGAATGTTGCAGAAACTGTTGGGATGAAATATGGTGAACTTGTGACCCGCACCTGCCGTTGAATGTTGCAGAAACTGTTGGGATGAAATATGGTGAACTTGTGACCCGCACCTGCCGTTGAATATTGCAGAAAGTGTTGGTATGGAAACTGGCAATAACGTGGTTGTGGGAGGAGTAGAAATATCTGTGGTATTAAAATATGAAATGCAAAATTAATTACATCTGATAAGCTATTAAAGTTAGTTTTTCAAAATGAGTAGTATGTCTAGAAGAAGTGTGTTGTTGAAAATTTGCAGTAGTATTATTAGAAATAGGCTTCTGAATTGTCGTAAGGGTTCGGGGCTGTATGGCGATGCGGCAGTGTGGGGGAGTCTCTAATCCACAAAATAAGAGAACCAGTTTGGGGCGTTTTAAAGGAGAGTTAGAGAGGGTTAATATGAGTAACCAATAGAAATGTGTTTTGCAATTTGAAATAACGAAGGAACGATTTTGATTTGTTATTTACATGTATTTCTGTGCAGAAAGAGAGGGAAAGTTTGCCTTTACTGGTTTTATCCTTGATGAGAGTCTTGGATTTCATTTATTGTGCGAGAAAGAAAATATTGCATGCGTTTGTGAAATTTTAAATCTGCATACCAACTACAGAGGTGAGTTACAAATTAATAAGGTGTGTTATATATTGTGTAGTAGTGGTTAACTCTTTGGGGTGATATTTTTAAGTTTGCAAATATTATTTTTTTAAAATAACATAGTATTATAGAAGTTCTGTTTCACATTTGTTACAAAATGTGCATAGAGTGTGAGTAGTTGCTGAACAAGTATCCCATATATATTTAGGTGTCTTTGAGAAAGAAGGAGTGCAGTTTGTCATGTTGAAAGGAGTGCATGGTTTGGAAAGTGCGGTACCGGGTTGATTTGGGTTCCAAAATCGACCCGGGCAACATAAAGGAAATGGCGCACGTTTGCAGATTGTGCCTTGTCGAAAAATACTGAGGAGGGAGGGGGGGTGGTTTAGAAGAGGCATGTTTTATTAACTTGAGGGAGATGAAAAAAATATGGAAATGTTGCGTGCAGACGTTGTGCTTGGATTTTTCACACTGGTGAGCTATATTTGAATATAAGTGAAGGTAACTGTCACACTCCCTGCCTGTGCAGAATCTGCAGAAATTAGAAGGCCGGCAGATCAAGAGACTAAGAATGACACGTCCCTTGACCCCCTCACCTCCTCCCCCCCACGCTTCCTCCACCTCCCTGTTTGTAAAAGGAAGGTAACAGAGGCGTATTTGCTTTGAAAAATATTACTTGGACCTTCACTGGGCTGCTGGTACCACCTGAACAGCAGAGAAAAAGTCCCAATTGCCTTTTATGCTACAGAAAAAAGTGGCACACAGTTTCAACATATATCCCGGCGTATTGTACATTGGCCGTGTGCACGGATTTGTTTATACTGGGGAACTATACGTGATTGTCAGGCTCCGTGGCCGTGCAGAATCTGTGTACAGTAGAGGGTCCTACAGTTCGAGAGACTAGGAATGATACGCCCTTTGACACCCCCCTCTCCTCTTACACCCCTTCAACGCTTCCTTTTTACCCGTTTGTTAAAGGAAGTTAAGAGAGGCCTATGTGCTTCGACAAATATTAGTTTAACCTTCACTGGGCTGCTGGTACTACCTGAACAGAGAGAAACTTCCAATTGCCTTCCATGCTACACAAAAAAGCGGCACACATTTGCAACTTACATACCGGCCCATTGTACATTGTCCGAGTGTTTGTCTTAGCAGTGTGACTTTGTTGAGGTATGTGTATATTTCTACATGTATTTTCACACGTGTTATGCATTCGAAGATCCGATACCTATAAAACACAGGTATATATCTATTTGTATGTTTTAAGAATGTGCTACAAGGAAAAGGCACAGCCAGATGTACGCATGCTTTCAGTAATATGGTGAGACTATCGAGTGTGACATGGAAAGGGTTTCTGCTTTGTATTTGGGTAGGCACAACACTGTTAGTAGTTGCTAAGTAGTGAAGATTCAAAAGACAAATGAGGTCAAAGACATTGTGGCAAAGGGATTAGTGATTATGGTACTTCGTATGAGTCTTTGAGAAGGTATTGTTGATGTGCGCCGTATATATTTAAGTGGCTTCGTGAAATCAGGAATGCAGTCTCTTATGTTGAAAGGACTGCATGGTGTTGTGACTGAGGTACAGGGTTAAACTAAGATCCAAAATCGGCCCGGTCACTGTAAGAGAAGTAGGCACGTTTGTAGATTGTGCCTTGTCGGAAAATACTGGGGTGCAGGGGGTTGTTTACAAGAGATATTTTTTATGAATGTCTGGGAGATAAAAAAGAAATGGAAATGTTCCCTGCAAATTTTGGGGTCGATTCCGATCTCGGCCGGAAGCGCACCTAACAGTATTCGTCCGGAAAAAATACAAGCCGAACGCGTGTTTCCCGACCGATTCGAACACTCGTCCGAACGAACAAGTACGATGCGCATAACAGCCCAGATTCCGAGCGAGCCGTACTTACCCATTTCAGCTCCTGTTCCCCGCCCGAGCCGGATCCGTAAACGCCGATTCGAGTCGCACGGAAGCAAATACACAGCACCTTCCGGCCGGACTAGTACGATGCGCCTTCCGTACGCGCCGAACCCGTCGCTACGTCCGGCACGTTTGAGCATCCGGGAGAGCCGTACATAAGCTCCGATTCGCGCCACAAGACGATCCACGGCTACGACGCGAACAAGCCAGCGACGAGTATGAGTCGAAGACACGAGAAACCTGAACGAGACGACCCAAGCATGAATCCCATCGTGCAGGACATACCAATACTCTACATCTTTTACCGGGACCAGCACGGACGCGTACGGCGCAGACGGTAAGTCAAACACCAACAACACAAACAAACCCAAAATATGTCACACACACATAGGGATGCACAAATGACGTACACTAGCAACAGCAGAACCATAGGGGCGGGATGGCCATCACCAATGCCATACACACCCATAGGGGGATGGATGCCTGCCACTACCACCACCCCTACTCAGGGGGGCCTGGATGCCTGTCACTACTACCATCCCCACTCATAGGGGGATGGATGCCTACCACTAACACCACCCCCACTCATAGGGGGATGGATGCCTACCACTAACACCACCCCTACTCATGGGGGGCTGGATGCCTGCCACTACCACCACCCCTACTCATGGGGGGCTGTATGCCTGTCACTACCACCACCCCTACTCATGGGGGGCTGGATGCCTGCCACTACCACCACCCCTACTCATGGGGGCCTGGATGCCTGTCACTAATAGGGGGATGGATGCCTACCACTAACACCACCCCCACTCATAGGGGGATGGATGCCTACCACTACCACCACCCCTACTCATGGGGGGCTGGATGCCTGCCACTACCACCACCCCTACTCAGGGGGGCTGGATGCCTGCCACTACCACCACCCCTACTCAGGGGGCCTGGATGCCTGTCACTACTACCATCCCCACTCATAGGGGGATGGATGCCTACCACTAACACCACCCCCACTCATAGGGGGATGGATGCCTACCACTAACACCACCCCTACTCATGGGGGGCTGGATGCCTGCCACTACCACCACCCCTACTCATGGGGGCTGTATGCCTGTCACTACCACCACCCCTACTCATGGGGGCTGGATGCCTGCCACTACCACCACCCCTACTCATGGGGGCCTGGATGCCTGTCACTAATAGGGGGATGGATGCCTACCACTAACACCACCCCCACTCATAGGGGGATGGATGCCTACCACTACCACCACCCCTACTCATGGGGGGCTGGATGCCTGCCACTACCACCACCCCTACTCAGGGGGGGCTGGATGCCTGCCACTACCACCACCCCTACTCAGGGGGGCCTGGATGCCTGTCACTACTACCATCCCCACTCATAGGGGGATGGATGCCTGCCACTAACACCACCCCTACTCAGGGGGGCTGGATGCCTGCCACTAACACCACCCCCACTCATAGGGGATGGATGCCTACCACTACCACCACCCCTACTCATGGGGGCTGGATGCCTGCCACTACCACCACCCCTACTCAGGGGGCCTGGATGCCTGTCACTGCTACCATCCCTACTCATAGGGGGATGGATGCCTACCACTAACACCACCCCCACTCATAGGGGGATGGATGCCTACCACTAACACCACCCCTACTCATGGGGGCTGGATGCCTGCCACTACCACCACCCCTACTCATGGGGGATGGATGCCTGCCACTACTACCACCCCTACTCATGGGGGCCTGGATGCCTGTCACTACTACCATCCCCACTCATAGGGGAAGGATGCCTACCACTAACACCACCCCCACTCATAGGGGGATGGATGCCTGCCACTACCACCACCCCTACTCATGGGGGCTGGATGCCTGCCACTACCACCACCCCTACTCAGGGGGGCTGGATGCCTGTCACTACTACCATCCCCACTCATAGGGGATGGATGCCTACCACCACCCCTACTCAGGGGGCCTGGATGCCTGTCACTACTACCATCCCCACTCATAGGGGATGGATGCCTACCACTACCACCACCCCTACTCATGGGGGGCTGGATGCCTGCCACTACCACCACCCCTACTCAGGGGGCCTGGATGCCTGTCACTACTACCATCCCCACTCATAGGGGGATGGATGCCTACCACTAACACCACTCCTACTCAGGGGGGGGCTGGATGCCTGCCACTAACACCACCCCCACTCATAGGGGGATGGATGCCTACAACTACCACCACCCCTACTCAGGGGGGCCTGGATGCCTGTCACTACTACCATCCCCACTCATAGGGGGATGGATGCCTACCACTAACACCACCCCTACTCATGGGGGGCTGGATGCCTGCCACTAACACCACCCCCACTCATAGGGGGATGGATGCCTACCACTAACACCACCCCTACTCATGGGGGCTGGATGCCTGCCACTACTACCATCCCCACTCATAGGGGGATGGTTGCCTACCACTACCACCACCCCTACTCATGGGGGGGCTGGATGCCTGCCACTACCACCACCCCTACTCATGGGGGGCTGGATGCCTGTCACTACTATCATCCCCACTCTTAGGGGGATGGATGCCTACCACTACCACCACCCCTACACATGTGGG
>CAWUFW010024926.1:0-52665 GCA_963921515.1 Calotriton arnoldi | reverse complement strand
TGCCCTAGAGAAGATGTTCGGAATGCTTGGATGTCCAGAAGAGCTCCACATGCGACAATGGGCCCCCGTGCCATGAGACATGAGTTCCGCGAGTTCATGCACCACCATGGCATACGGCACCGGCGCATCACCCCCGCAGTGGCCCCAAGCTCACGGGGGAGGTTGAACGCCTCAAGAGAAATCCATAAACAAGACTCTTCGCATTGCAGTGGCGGAACAAGCCGATCCAGAACAAGAGCTGCAGAGATTCCTGCGGGAGTATCGGCGTCACACCACACTGCTCAACGCGCCAAGCCCTCTCTGGGAGCTAATGTTCAACGCCACCAGACGGGATGGGCTTCCCACTGCGCCGGGATGGTCTCCCCTCCATTTCAGGAAGAGAGGGCCCTCAGAGGAAAGAGAGAAGTGCAACAACACCACTACGCCAAGCTCCCAGAGTGGTATCCCCCGCTCAACCACAAGGGGAGACACCGGTCATCATGAGGGACCGGAGGGCCCGGAGGAAAGTTCCGGACTCGGTACGCAGCAGGGGTACTCGAGTTGTGATCAAACAGACAAGGAACCCTCGTGACTCGTCGAGAAAGAGGGGAGAAACAGTGACCCGCAACATCTCGTGTGGTTCAAACAAGTGGACGAGGCCTACTCCTCCTACTGACATCATGAACCACGCTGGAGAGACGGAGGCCAGCCAAGGGGAGCTCCAAGTAGCTGGACGTTACAACCATCCAGAAGCGACCCTCGCCGGTAAGTCCAGAGGCCGCCCGTGAGACTCCCGACCTGCCTCCCTCCAGCACCCAGCACCCCCGGTCCCTGCCCCAACCACCGGCCCGGGCCCTTCCAGGCATGCCCTGAGAGAGAATCCTCCGCCGAGCACCCGCCTCTGGAGGGACTTTGGCCTGTCAAGTAAGGGAACTACGAGACTTTTGAGATCCAGTCAAGGACTGAGTTAAGATGGGATGTACTGGTCAGCGCACCAGCGTTTGCCGCCTCCTGCGCGCGCCGGCATTTCCTCGCCTCTGCGCTCACACCGGCCGGCGTGAGCGCGCAGATGGGTCAAAGATTGCGGGAGCTGCCACGGGCAGTCCGCGCCCAACATCCACACCACGTGTGAGTGTATTTATTGCAGCGCTGCAGCAAGGCTCGGCGCGCGGCCATCGGCGGGAGGGTGGACCCCCCCCTAGATGTAACAGTAAGCGCTTATCTCGTTTCCATTGGCCTTTATCGTCGCCTCTATTAATAAATACGTTTTTTTCCTTGTGTGCATTGGAGGGTTGAGCTTGTCAGAGTGTCTGGCTTGCCACTCATCTATGCACTTTCCCTACCTCTAATGAAATGTTTACGAGTCCAAGTGTGATATTTAGGCCGCCAGGGACACGTTTTGTATTCATAAAAATCAATAACGGGAGAGAGAGATTTTGAGCGCCATAACAATCCGTACAGTCACAGTAATGTCTCTATAGAAATAAATTGCTCTCCTTTCTTCAAAATGTATTTCATCAACAAAGTTGCGACTTGAGAAATATTTCTCCTCCGTGTGGTAGTAGCTACTTTGCAGTGCAGTAGTCATTCTGGTAGTGTAAAAATAACGTTTTATTGAGAACAAATAAAAGTAGAATGTGATCAAAGACGTCATTCAGTAACTGCAAAGAGTTCCTATTTCAAGGTAGTTCGCCCCAGGCAATTATCTCTTAAATCTCAAGAGACAAAGTGGTGTCTTTTGCACACAGACTGTCTACCCTTTGAGTGCTCCAAGCACAGGTCAAGCAGTCATCGAGAGATAATGTGTCTCTCCTTTAGATGAGAGACTCCAGCAGCTCTGGTAAATAAATGTCTGGTCTACATGAAAGATGTAGCTGCTGTTTGCAAGGGACTTCCATGCAGCAGAGTCAGACTTGGTCCCAGGGGTGATATAAACTGGGGAATGTGAAACAGCGTAGCTGAGCTGCTCACAATCTTTGCAAACTTCATGCAGTTGCCAAAAGTTTAACATCTCTCCATATTTGGCAAGAAAATCGTGACTTTTAAGACAATTTGTACTTGCAGAGCAAATTTCTGCATACCTTGCCATTGCGGTATCGAAAACGCTGTAGAAGGCAAGATTTGCAGAAAAAAAGGTCTGCATACATTTTCTATCTTGGCTAGGGTTTAATTATAATGAAAAAAAATCTGGAAATGTGATGGAAATTGTATTCTAATGTGTAGCATAAATTTGCAAACTCCCAAAGAGCTACGGAAAATTGGAGAACTTTGCAAAACATTGTCAGCATGAAAGCAACTGCCCACACCCCTAACATAAAACTACTGTGATAAGAATCTCAAGCCAGTAAGGAGGACAAATATCTGTGTTCTGTCATTTAGTTCTTTATGGGCCACTCCACTCCTCATTGAAATCTCATGAACATTCCAAAGCTCTCAATTTAAATTGGTGATAAAACAGTAGAAAATGTTGCTTCTGGAATGCTTGAGTATTGCTTGAGGTAGAATTTAAAATGTAACGAGCAAAAATAGACATTGGATGATAGGAGCACATACAGAATTCTGTAAGGGTAACATCTCTGGGACCGGGTTCCGGGATAACAACCCTCATCAGCCAGAGCAACCTTGAATTCAATGGCAAAGTGAGCAAGGGACCCACGCCTGGGCATACCCTGCCAACTTAGGGGCGAACAAAGCAAACACGATGATGGACGGAGCGTTGAAACTTTTCAGAGACTCACCCCAGTCACACAGATCTCGGGCTGAATCCATCATCATTCTTTGCCTCACTTCGCCACCCCAGCCAGGACCAAGCCATATGCAACTGCAGCCTGGACTCTGTTCCTCATGGGAACAGTTCAGCCCGAACTGCCAAGCCAGGTTTTCCTGAACGGAAACAAGCATCCTGGGGACCGGTTTTCGGGGTAACACCCCCCATCAGCCAGGATGGCTTGAATCCAGTGGCAATGTGAGCAACGGACCCACCGCCTGGGCATACCCTGTCAATCCTAGTGCGAACAAAGCAAACACAAGGAGATGATGGACGGAGCACTGAAACTTTTCAGACACTCACCTCCAGTCACTGATCCGGGCTGAATCCATCATCGTTCTCTAGCTCACTTTGCAACCCCCAGTTCTGACCCATCTATATGCAAATCAGTCTTGACCCTGTCTCTTCATGGGAACAGTCGAGCCTGGAACTGCCAAGCCAGGTTTTCCCTGGAATGGAAACAAGCATCCTTGGACCGGAGTTTCGGGGCTAACATCCCTCAGCAGCCAGGCTAGCTCGGAATCCAGTGGCAAAATGAACAAGGGACCCACGCCTGGGCATACCCTGCCAACTGAGGGCTTAACAGAGCAAACACAAGGAGATGATGGCCGGAGCGCTGAAACTTTTCAGACATTCACTCCCAGTCACAGATCTGGGTTGAATCCATCATCATTCTTTAGCTCACTCGCGACCCCAGTTCAGACCCAACCATATGCAACCTCAGTCCTGATTCACTTAAGGCAATATGGATTTTCCAGCGATTAACACCTCTCTTACCACTGGCCAAAATAATTATATCATCACCAGGTCATTTAAGTTCAGTCTGGGCCCAAACTGATAGTGAAAAGACTGTAGGCAAGGCTCCATTCAAAGATTTATTTTTACATTTAACAAACATCCAATCTAACTCTAGTTCAGAATTCAATAAATATATTGGAAGATAACTTTCAAAAGTAATCCCTTGCTTGCCATGAGAGAAGCTGCTGGAGGGATAATTTGCATTTGAGTTACTTTAGCTCTCCAGCAACTGCCCTGCCTGTGCTTGGCCTGAATTATGTGTGAAAGAGTTGTAAAAATTGCTCCAAGAGCAGAAACAATGACTTTCAAGCAGGAGGTGTTTTCTTACTCCTGGCAGGAAGACCAGCTGGGGGAGCCTAAGAGCTTAATTTACTTCAAATGGTCCTTGGCCTGTCTCCAGCAAAATGTTAGGTGACACCTCTGGAAAGACCCAACCTTTGTTTCTGTAGTCAAGCTGGCACCAAACTCAGGAAGGGGAAAGCTGCGCTTAGGAACTGTTTTTCAGAGGAGGGGACTGCTCATTAATCTGGTCACACCTCTGGTGTGCTCACAGGGCTCTTCACAAGTGGAAAAAGTTTTCCCCATTTTGAGAGTGTAGGACACTGTGGGGGTTGTTTACAGTAGGGCAAAGAGGAGCTGGGCTGAAAAAGTAGGCAGAGTTGCCCCTGGGAATGTTTACCCCATTAGTTAAGGAGTGCCCAGGAGTCATTCCTGTTCTCACCAGCTGGTGGCAAGCGTTTAGTGTGGCAGTTCAGGCTGTACCAACCTTAGAACACTTTCTGGACCTGGGGAAGATCTGTACGAGGACTACACCTGCTGTCTGTGATCTGAGAGGAGCTCTGTAGGATTGGCCTGCTCCCTCTTATACCCCAGGACAAAGAAGAGGACTCTAAAGGTCATTTGGCTGACCTCCTGTGTGGCTACAGAGACACAACAAGCTGCAAAGAGTCCTCTTTTTTTCTGAAGTGCCCAGATGATCTGTGGCAACTGGATGCGACTGACCTTTGCTGTTGGCCTATGTCTAGCAAATCCTGGAGAGCCTCTAAGTGTGTCCATGAGATCCTTGCAGCCTAGGAAGTGTAGTTCTCATATTTGTTTGGACACCAGAAGAAAATCTGCAAACCTCTGAAAAATTTCCTATAGAACTTCAAGGAGACCTGCTGGAAAATGTATCAGACCGGCAGTTCCACTAGATTGTATTGAATTTTAGCTTGTCCCAGTCAAGGCTCTCAGCACCTCTGAAAAATATGACTTAAGGGCCTGATTGATGAGTTGGGCGGTCCAATGTACCGCCGAACCCATGGTGGCAGTCCCTGGACCGCCAGACAGGTGGCCCATTCCACTGTATTACGAATAAGGCAGTGGGACCACCACAGGATCACAGCAACCCCCAGGATCATGGATCAGGTCAGGGGCCCTAATATGCTGGCGGTGTCACTGCGGTAAGTCTCATTCTGCATTGGAACTTATAGAACATTTTTATAGAGAAATTACCTGAAGATCCAGACTCTCCAAAATGGAGCAAACCGCTTCAGGCATCACAGGCTTCGGCTCCACGTGTGGTTGCTACAATTTCAGTGGAAGCCCACTCAGGGAGGATTTTTCTTTCTCAAAAAATGAGAAAGTTCCTTTCTGCAAAGGGACATAGAGAAAAATCCGGAAAGCTTTTCTTCCAAAAAATTGACAAAGGGGCCAGATGTACAGACATTGGGACGCAATTCCGCTCCCTAATTGCCATTTTCTCCCGAATTGCAATTAAGAAATCAGCATTCCTAATCTCAGAATTTCTTTTCCAACATAGGGGATTCCTAGTAAGTCACAAATCGATCTACCTCATGGATATTAATGAGGTAGATCACAATTTGCGACCCATTAGGGAAATCGCAGCCATCACAGGGATGGTAGCCTGCTGGGAGTCTGCAGACCACCATGCCTGAGAATTGCTTCATAATAAAGCACTTTTTTCAATGCAGCCTATTTTCCTCAAAAAATGAGATGCATTAAAAAAGAAATAAATTAAACTTCAAGTCCGTGGGACTACTATCTGCTCTTAAAAAGTATTTTTTCAACATTCTGAAAGGGGAAAGGACCCCAAGGGGACCCCTTCCTCTTTGCAAATGGACTACACCACTTTCACAATGGTGGTAAAGCATTATTGGCCTGTGACCCAAATTTGGTCACAAAACAGTGCAATACATACCATACCGATTCGGAATTTGGAAGGGATGCCCAAAACACGCGCCTTCCAAATACCGAATCGCAAATTGTGATTCGTTATTAAGCTACCAAATCGCATTTTGTTCATCTCAAAAGCATTTTTTCCAGTCACAATAGCCCGATTCTGTGAATTGGACCAGCTGGCGACTGGATAACAAGCTTTCCCCAAAGTCCCTTCTCTGAAGAGGGACATGAAACTTTAAGAACATTTTGACTTCCAAACGCTTTTCACTCTCGGGCCAATACAATCGTCGTTGTCCAACCGTGGGCTCCATCGCAGTCATCCTCAATCAATCTGAGCTAGGCCGCGTCTAACACTCCCATAGACTATAGTTGATGCTTTGTGCTTTTGTGCAACTTCTGTTAGACCTGGCATCCTTGACGTGGTTTCCTATCATTTTGCCACTACCTCCTGTATTTTATACTGTTATGCTGGACTTCATTTTGCTGGTTTATGTACTCAAGCTACTTTACCACTGCTGATAAGTGCTAAAGTACAAGTCCACCCTGTGCAAATTGTAATTCTGATCGGTTATCCATGATTGGCATATTTGATTTACTGGTAAGTCCCTAACAAAGTGCACCATTTGTCCCCAGAGCCTGGTAAATCAAATGCTGCCAGTATGCTTGCAGCACTGGCTGTGCCACCCACATGAGTAGTCCCAGCCAATCTGTCTCAGGCCTGCCAGTGCAGTGTCTGTGAGTGCAGTTTTTAAACTGCCATGTCGACCTGGCAAGTGCACTCCACTTGGCAGGCCCTAACCTTCCCTTTTACTGCATGTAAGGCACCCATAAGGTAGTCCCAGGTTACCCCCATGGGCAGGGGTGCAGCGTATGTTAAAGGTAGGACATATACTGGTGTGTTTTACATGTCCTGATAGTGAAATACTGCCACTTCCGTTTTTCACTTTTGCAAAGACTCACATCTCTCCCATAAACTTTCAATTGGGAACAGCTAGAGATTTGGTGTTTGGGCTCCCTGGAGCTCAGAATGTGTAATAACACATCTTTTAGTAAAGGTGGGTTTTAAATTATGTCTTTGAAAACAAGCTACATTTAGAAAGCAGGTTTTTTTCTTCTTTAACCATCCCGTACTCCTCTGCCTGCCTGAGGAATCAATGTGTCTGGCCTGGACTGGCAGGGGCTGCTTCTGAGCATTCACTCTAAACAGGTGATAAAGACAGTAAAGGTGTGCCCTACATATCCTGATGGCTCATCACCAGGCTGATGGGTCTTCCTGAGCTAAAAGTGGTGGGAGTGGAGCTGTCCCTGCACCTGGATAGGGGTGTGTCTGGCCTCACTGTCTACACCCCTGGAGTGTGTCTGGAGCCAAGACCAGGCAGGACAAGAACTTGTGCACTACAACAACAATCCTTTGAAGAAATGCCTACTTCAAAGGCCAAAAGGGGCATCAGAATTGGACCTGAAACCCCAGAGGATCAGATTACTTTTGGACATAAAGGACCCTGCCAAGAAGAAGAGCTGAAGAGCTGCCGGTAGGAAGAGTACAGCCTCTTTGCTGTGGTTGCTTTGCTGGGCTGGGCTCTGCAGTTGCTGCTTCTGTTTGTGGGCAGTGGAAAGGACTGAACTTTACCTTTTACTTTGGTATCCTGCTTAAGAATATTATTTAAGGGCTTGCAGTAGAGCTTTGCCTCCTGTTAATAAGTAAGTCTCAGAGACACAAAGACTTCACCTCCAGCATACCTGAACTCCACTGCAGGGATTGCTGACCTGCTTCAGTGGAGCCAATTCCAGTTCTGGGCAGCTGGAGGTCTTTCCTGCTGCAAAGAACTGGAAGAAACCATCAAAATCGCGCTATGGCCTTTCTTGCGTGCTATTTATTTTGAGAGTGCCCAGTGTGGCCGAAGAAATCGCCATAGCGCTCAGCTAGTGGCTCCGAAAAATTGCTGCATGCTGAGTTCAGCGCACCGTGTCTTTGAAGTCTGAGACCACCTCACCGACTCTGACGCAGGCCCTGCTGAGCAGCTAAAAAGAAACAACGCATCGTTGATCGCTGCTGGAAGAAAATTGACACAGCACCTCTGTGACCGGCCAAGCCGCATCGACCTCCAGGGTGTCCGGATTTTGCGCACCGGCACCTGTGAAGCATGATTTTCACTGCCATTACCTGCATACCAGAACTGTCATGGAACCCAATGCATTGCTTCCCCTTCCATCCGGATTTGATGCAACAATTCTCTTGGCGTGCAGCAGAACTGACACACCGCCTCCCCAAGGACTAAGGAATCGATGCATTCCTGTGCTTTCTGATGCTTCTTCCTCTTGCGGCTGTTTTTCCTGTGGATTTTTGATACATTTGAGGTACTCTGTGTAAAATCACAGCATCCATAGAATTCTATACAGAATTGCTTGAAACCTTTAATAAACCATATTTTGAGTTCTATATGTTGGATTTTTGTCATTTTGGTCTTGTTTGGTTTAGATAAAGATACTTGATGTTTCTAAACTGATGTGGTGTCCTTTCTGTAGTGTTTTCTACCTATGTTACTGTTTCAGTGCTATGTACAAAATACTTTACACATTGCCTCTGAGATAAGCTTTCTGACTGCTCATGGCAACCTACCAAGGGGGTGAGCAGGGTTTATCTGAGTGTGTAACTCCCTTTACCATGACTAGAAAGAAGGGTCCCCTACTTGGACAGGGTGTATACCACTGCCAACTAGAGACCCCTATTTCCTTAACAATTTTGTACTTACAACTTTAACAGTTCATATCTCTGGTTGCCCTCTATTGGATTTTTTGTCATTTTTGGTGTCATGTTGTTTATTCACTTATACCTCTATTTTTTTTTAATTTGGTTTGGCATTTTTATTTTTGGGTGTTTGGGGCGTTATTACCGCTTTGGTATTGCAGCAACAATTCACACACAGCCCTAAATAAAGCCTGTCTGCTCTGTGCCATTGCTTCCAGGGGGTAGAGTTCACCGGGACAAGAAGTGTTACTTATTTCTTGAGGTGGCCACCCTAAAATAATAATCCACTTCTCTTACAGATATGTTGTGTAAAATGGTCTGTATTGATAGGAGTAGAATACACAGTGGGATTATCTGAAAAAATACTTCATCTCCTCCTGTGTGGGTGAAGCAGGGTATTTTCTAGATTTTCATTTGAGCTTTGCAGGATTTTCTCTGGCTAGTCCACTGGATCTGTGTTCACAGAGGCCACCTGCTCAGTTGAAAAGAGCACTCACATGGGTGACCAAAAATGGAAGAGAGTCAGCCAGAACCTCAAGCATTCATGCTAGTATGATTGTGTCCCACCAAGAAACTATGGTGTACCCCACCAGCTCCTATTCCAACCAGAGTAAGATCAGCAGAGCACTGATGTTATCTTGCTTGATAGCTCTCTCCGTCAACACCTGCATTCTACGGGTATCACACTCCAGCTAGGGAAAGTGCTGATTCAACTAAGGAACAGCCCAAAGCATTAGTACCTCACATGGAGAATCAAATGCTGTGCTAATGTCACCTAAGGACCAATCTTTCCACTCTTGCCTGCTCATCCACATGTAATAGACATCTCTCTGTGCCCCCGAAACCTTTATTGCACTGTGTAAAAGAGTCTTCATTCTTGAAGAAGTGAAATGTATTTAATCTTCACTGAGGAAAGAAGATAAACTTTAACATTATGCTATAACCCCATAATTAATATATTTGATGCTAGCTGATGCCAGTCTGAGCTGGAAAGCCTATACACATTTTTATAGTCAGTTGGGGTGGGGATTAGAAAATGTAGTATACTCCAAGGCACAATACAAGTATATTGATTTTTTGGTGGGTGATGAGTGAATTAAATATAACATTTGGGCAGGTTACATATTATAGTTTCAGGATAGGCCTACATACTTATTAGATATAATGCAGCTCTCTAGGTATACCTTGCTCCCATTGCGTGAGATGTCTCCCTGTAAACTGGTTGAAAGCACGCCTGTCAAACGTCAGACATGCAATGAGAAAAGTAAAGAAAGCTCAGTGTATGCCTGTTTACGTCATTTCCTGCAACCGTACAACTTGGTACAAGGGCAACGCAAACCTTTAGACAGATTTTGCAGCCCCGCAAACATTACTTTGTGCATGGCCTCTGAGTGGCTCCAGGAGTCTGGAGTAATGCAACGGCCCTTCAAATCACTGCATTGCATTTACTCTGCCCTGGGAAGCCGTCCCATGGGCGTGGCGTGGTGTTTCTGAACGCAACTCCCAATGAGATTTTTGATCGCATTCCTAGATTTACAAGAACTTGTAAAACCCTTTCCCTGTCATGCAGTGCAGCGGAATAAGGTGACTTTGCTGTGCTGCACTTTTATGACTTCCCCAGCAACAGGCCCCCTATGTTTCCTTTGCCTGCAACAATGTAGCTCATTTTAGGTGACAGTGGTATTCTAAAACGCCTGACTTGTGGTTAAAAACCTCCAATCAATTATGAACTCCTATATATGTGCCAGCTGGATGAACATAGTTGGCTACTAACATCTTAGCCAGCAAGTGAATTCTGCCAATTGCACTTAAAAGGAGTAAGCACATTTGTAAGGCTGGATCAGTTTGTCTAGATATAAGGTTACCTGGAGACATTTGAACCTGAAAGTACGTTGCCTGTGTCTGGCCTCAAATTTGATCAAGCCGAGTTGTAGCAAGGCAGCGGTTATCAACCTGTGGCTCCGAGGACTCTCTGCTGGAACCGCGACACATACTTAGGCAGTAACGCACCCGCCTAGAAAATTAAATAATATTAACAGACTAATAAAAGTGAATATAAATGAAGAAACAAAATGCAAAATAAAATTTTTAGAATGTTCCGTAAGTGTGATGGAATTTGCAATTGAGTGTTAAAAATTCGTGTCCTCAGATCAATTCGTTGGAGCAGCACAAATGCATCAAAACGTAGGAATATGCTAAGGGAAGATGGTTGGCCTCAGTTAAATTGGAGAAAAAGCCCCAGCCTTCCCATTAGAAATTCAGAACATTTTAATTTTGCATGTTTGTTTGCGAATGAAATAAAATATTTCATCATTTGTGCACTCGTAGAATGCTTGTTTCTGTATTTTTTATCTATTGTTTAGGTTCACAAATCAACAAACTTGCTTAACCTGGGGTACTCAGCTTCCAGTAAAGACTCCAGGGGCATATTATCAAGGGCCTTATCGCCGCGTTTGCGTGCAGTTTCCTGCCGCTAATGCGGCAAGAATCTTATCGCCGTATTCACAAGCTGTCGCTAACAGCCGTTAGCGACAGCTTTCTGGCGATAGCGGCCGCAAATAACATTGCCAAAGATGTTAGCGATCACTATCGCTAATGATATGCAATGTAGGCGTTCCCGTGCTAAAACGCACACTAACCCCACTTCGCGATATTCTCAACGATCGCCCGGATCGGTGATGCGATTAAAAAACACCCGCTAAGGTCCGTTAGCTGCTGGAACTTAAGACCAGAAAAAAGCTGGTCTTAAAAATGGGGATAACACTTATGGCCACATCTCAGCAGGTTCTGGTGCTGGACAGCGCTGCAAGCAATGTTGCAGCGCTGGCCAGCGACAAAACTACAGTGTAGGAATGCGCACCATCAATAAGATAGTGCGCATTCCTGGGACCCAGTCATGAAAAGTGTTGCTGCGCTGCTACAAGACAGCGTTGCAACACTTCTCACTACGCCCCCCTTTGCGACAGCATGGATGCGCTGTATTCACTGGACAGCGCTCCCTGATGCAAGTAATGACAGACACGTCTGGAATCCGGACGTATCTGTCTGCGCTAAAGTCACGCATAGCTGCAGTTGTGTCACAACCATGACGCAACTCCATCAATGCATGGGGCCAGCCTATCCCTGTGGCACTGCGTCACCCTCACGCCTGCCCATCAGGCAGGCGGAAGGTACTGACACAGTGCCGTACATGAGGGGGGCCCGAATGTGGGCGCTGTTGAAGATCCATCAGTGGTGGCGCGCTGCAGTGTCATTGTTTGGAAGCATTGGTGGAGTGTTGTTGCGGAGGGAGTTGACGAGACGTCCTTCGGTGGCCTTGATCCAGCTGCAAGGGGGTGCGATGATGGCGGTGGCGTCGGGTGGGCAAGGTGAAGACGTGACGTTACCAATGATGGTCGGTCCAGGAGAGTCTGGTGTTGCGGCTGCAGTAGAAGTTCCCGCTGGCGGAGGTGACGTGCTCGACCGTGTGTCCTGCTATCTGGCTTGTTGCAGTGACTTGCTGCTTCGTCTGATGTAGGGGACCTTCCCCAGGAGGGGTAGGTGTCCTGGTCACTGTGGTTGACCAGGTGGAACTTGAGTTCACCGAGTAGGATGTCGTCGGTGGATGGGAGACCCGGGGGTGCAATGAGGTCTACAATGGCATTGGAGAATGTGGGGCCATGGCCCGGGGAGCCTGCACATGAAGGTGCCGCAGACGATGTGCTTGGGCCTGGACCAGATCTGGGAGTTGAGGTGGTCCATGGTCACCCTTGGGTCATTAGAGTTTGTGGTCAGTCGGAGTGTGCTTCTGTAGGTGATGGCAATGCCTCCTCCTTGATGGTTGGGGTGCTCCTTGCGGGTGACACTGCATCCGTCAGTGAGGGCGATGGCGATGTCCGCTCCGGAGCAGAGGTTGGTCCTGGCAGGCGAGGTGGCATCCAGGGTTGATGTCGAGGAGGGTGCTGGCGTCGTATCGGCAGAGTGTCCAAGAGGAATGCTCCTTGGTGCTGAGCGCGGTCCAGGGGCAGACGGACGCAAACGGCGTAGCCAATGGGTTGCCTTTGGCACGGGAGATGACCATAACAGCGCAGGCAGTACACCGTTAACAACGCAACTCCGACAACGCAGGTGCATTTACATTGCATTTGATGACAACGCATTGTGAGGTCAGTAATGGGGTAATTTAAACTTTACGGGTGCGTATGGGTTTCGGATGTAAAATATGAAAATTGGGGTGTGTTATGGGGTAAAATATGAAATTTGGGGTGTGTAATGGGGTAAAATATGAAAATTGGGATGTGTTATGGGGTAAAATATGAAAATTGGGGTGTGTTATGGGTCAAATTTGATTTTAGGGTGTGTTTTGGGTGCTCAAAAAGGAATCCCAGGGTTCACGTTTGGGTTTGGGGTGCAAAGGTTAGTTAAGGGTTGCACTCACTGAAGTGGGAATATTGATATTTATGCCTCCGTCATGCAACACCTACCCTACTGTAGCAATGTGCCTAGTATTAGTATGCATTGGTATGGAATGCAATGTCATGGCCTGCGTCATAACTACGTATGTGCCTTTGGCACACGAGTGGTACACTCGCTGTGCATGGGCGCACAGCCGCCGGCATTGAGAAGTGCTGGGGGGGGCTGGACAGCTGTGAGGGGATATACGCCGTAAAGAATACTGTATGGTGCGTGGACGCGGGGATGTGTGTGTGAGCGGGTGTTGTAAATATATTAATGAGGGAGTCTTACCTCAAAGCCCGGCCCCGTGTCTTCGTAGTTCCTGCTCTCCTGCGTCTGCTTCCAGGAACAGGAAGTCGGCAGCCAGGCTCCCTCCCCTGAGTCAATCACAACGCTGCGATGCGGCGGTGGGATTGGCAATTGGCAACGGGACAAGGCATGGAGCCAGGGGCTGGAGGGGTGGGCATGTTCTACATGCAGGCTGTAATGCAGCCTGCATTGCGAACAGGGAAGTGCGCATGACTGCTTTGGGCAGCCTGAGTGGGCCGAGCAAACAGTCATTGCGCACTTGAGTGGGCATGCCAATCCGCACATGCCCTGCTCCGTGCTTGGAGAAGTCCTACCCACCCTCCCACCCCCTAAGGATACATAGCATGATTACATCAGTCAGTCATCATCATGTGATGATTGTCCCCCTTCTGCGCTGCTTGAAGGCAGTGGGGCAACGCTCTTCCGCCATAGCGGATGAGCCACCACAGGGGGTGCGTCATCTACGTGTGATAGGCCTGAGCGACTCGCCCCCCGGCCCTCCTGCGCTACGCATCCCACCTTCTCCTTACCTGGACAGGACCTCTGACCGCGGCCTGCGCCAGGAACCCTGGATCTACGACCTTCCACCGTTACAAATTCACTACCCTCCACGCACTCAACCCCGGAAGAAACAACAACTGCCAAAGATCGACGACAAACACCACCCTCCTTGACAAACTCGCCAACATCATACTGAAGCAGCTCGTCACCACCACTACCCACAGACGGAACAGGAAAACCACCGAAGACCAGAACAACTACAGGAACCCCATGAATGATTACCACCAGCGCATAAGAGCCACCAAGCAGACCTTCATCAAGTACAAAATCCACACCAACACTAGTAACGCCAAGGAACTATTCAACATCATACAGCAGTTCACCAAACCAAAGCAACAGACGTCACACCTTCCAAGGACCTCTGCGACAAGCTCAGCTCCTACTTCCACCTAAGAAACAGGGCCCTCTACGACAACTTCAGCAAAGAGACTCCGATCAACACCCCCCTCCCCACCACCGACAACCAACCGACCATCACCACCTAGTATACCGCAATTACCAAAGACACATCCATGACCATGAAGAACACCCACTCAGGAGCCCCCACGGACCCCTGCCCGCCACACGTCTATCACAGAGCCGCCACCGCCATAGCACCCGAACTATGCCGGACCATCAACGCCTCCTTCGAATCCGGCATCTTCCCCAATGACTGAAAGCGGGCAGAGGTCAAGCCCCTCCTCAAGAAACCCTCGGACCTGTTACACTGCCGGCCCATCTCTCTCCTTCCCTTCACAGTCAAAGTCACCAAGAGATTCATCAACGCCCAGCTGACCACCTTCATCAAAGAGAACACCATCCTCGACTCCTCCCAAGCCGGATTATGCAGCAATCACTGCACCGAGACCGCCCTCCTCCCCGCCACCGATGACATCCGCATGCTACTCGACCAGCGCCACACTGCGGCCCTCATCCTACTAGTCCTCTCCACAGCCTTCGACTCCATCTCACACCGCACTCTGGCAGCCAGACTCCACGACAACGGTATACGAGGAACCGCCCTCGACTGGATACCCTCCTATCTCTCCGGCAGAACCCAAAGGGTCAGACTCCCCTCTTCCTCTTCCTCTCCGAACATACAGAGATCAACTGTGGAGTACCCCAAGTATCCTCGCTCAGCCCCACGCTCTACAAAATCTACATGGCCCCCCTCGCCGCCATCGTCAGACAGCATGGGCTCAGCATAGTATCTTACGCTGACGACACCCAGCTCATCCTCTCTCTCACAAAGAACCCCGAATACACCAGACTCATCTTCCAAGAAAGAATGAAAGAGGTCGCAGCATGGATGAACGACAGCTGCCTACAACTGAACTCGGAGAAGACTGAGGTCCTTGTCCTCGGACCCTCACCCTCTGCATGGGACAGCTCCTGGTGGCCCCCTGCGCTCAGAAAGCCACACACAATGAAGGCCCACGCCCGGAACCTCGGCATCATTCTAGGCTCGTCCCTCACCATGACCTGCCAGACCGACGCCGTCGCCTCCACCTGCTTCAACTCCCTCCGCATCCTCTGCAAGACCTTCAAGTGGATCCCCCCGAATGCTGAAAGGCCATCACCCACGCACTCTTAACCAGCAGACTGGACTATGGTAATGCCCTCTACGCAGGTATCAACAAAACCCTGCTACACAAGCTCCAAACCATCCAGGACACCGCTGCCAGACTCATCCTCGGAACCCCACGACACGAGCATATGTCCCAGCACCTACGAGACCTACACTGGCTCTCCATCGAGAAGAGAGTAACATTCAAGATACTCACCCACGCCTACAAATCCATCCACAACATCGGACCCAAATACCTCAACGGAAGTGTCTCCTTCCACGTACCCAAAAGGAAACTCCGCTCCGCCGACCTGGCCCTGGCAGAGACCACACGCATCAGCAGAACCAGAGCAGGCAGAAGGGCCTTCTCCTACCTCGCAACTAAGACCTGGAACGCGCTCCCAGTCTACATCAGACGCTCCCCCACCCTGCACACCTTCAGGAAGAGCCTCAAGACCGGGCTCTTCGAATGATCCGGAGCTGCACCCACCCCGTCCCCAGCGCCTGGAGACCCTCACGTGTGAGTTGCGCGCTCTATAAACTCTTGATTTAGTGATTGATTGATGGACATTGACACCGTGGCGCAATCCACTGCACTCTCTCCAAATCCGTGACTCAGCCAGCAGGAGCCTCAGCCCGGTGTGATTTCACTAGGCTGGGTACAGCAGTTGCCGCCTTGTCCGCTGGTGGACCTCCAGATGCAGTTGATGCAGCAGGGCCCCCTTAGGCATGTAGTTGCAGTGCTCACACCACACAAGTTTGGTGTAGCACAGGGGCCTCACACTCCACAGCGTATGGCCAGCCCAACATCATCCGGCCTGTGATGCAGGGAGACGGCACCCACCGTTGGTAATCCCCTCCGTGCACCCCGGTGTAGTGGTGGATCGTAGTGTGCGATGCAGCCCTCACTACGTTGGTGCGCAGGAGCGCCTCTCCCATTAACAGCTCCAAGGGGCGCAAGGCGGTCTTCTCACACAGGTCAGCAACGTGTCTCCATGCGACCTGCCAGACTTCACCCCCAGGTACGGGCGATCGTCGCGCCTCAATGTCTACCGCCACGGCTCATCTACTCCACAACTCCTCCACATCCCACTCCAGGCTCCAGACGCAGGTCCGGCGAGGCATCCAGGCTCCAGACGCAGGTCCGGCTAGGCATCCAGGCTCCAGACGCAGGTCCGGCTAGGCATCCAGGCTCCATACGCAGTTCCGGCTAGGCATCCAGGCTCCAGACGCAGGTCCGGCGAGACATCCAGGCTCCAGACGCAGGTCCGGCGAGGCATCAAGGCTCTCATCCTGGCCATCCTGGATGTTGGCTGGCTTGCAGGGGTTGTTGTTGTGTGCTGCACTTGTCCCTGGCGGCTCCATTCTGCATGTTGTTGTGTTTTATGCCTATTTCCTATTGGGGGTTGACTGATAGGCTATTTTTGCATTGGCGACAAGAAAACTAACGTTAGGCTGCCTAACGTGAGTTTTTTTATCGCTAATGGGCCTATCGCTAGGTTTCGCACGCTAACTCTGGTTTCCCTATCGCCATCGCGCTAATGTAGCGACGGCTTGGTAATAGGCCGTTAACATGGTGATCATTTTCAGGCTTGGGCGGCGATAAAAATACTCACGCTAACTGGCGTTAGCGATAACTATCGCCAGTTGTTGAGAATATCCCCCGATATTTCTTACCAGAAAAAAAACAATATTCTTGACAACGATATTTTTGCACTACGATATTTTTGTATCACAATATTTTTCCGATATTTCTGTTTCCTGATATTTAGAACTTGATATTTTGTCCAAATATCATACCTCTCATTATACTTGAAATGCATTAGGTTGGTTGATTTGCTTGATTCTTCATAAGCAACACATTGCCTCAATTAAACATTCATTTTTTACAGTAAAAAAAGTATTTTTTCTTACATATCACAAAATTTCACAAAGAAATATGGATTTGGTATGTTGAAATCAAAACGAAATATTTACTGAAATGTTTATCTTTAACAAATGATTACATATTAGGCAGCCTATAACTCTAATGTGAAACAAGATCAACAGTTGGAACGTTGTAGTCTACACAAAGTACAGATTTCTAAAGGTTTGCCAGAAACTTCTAGCGCTTTTGACCTAAAAGCGCATTTAATGTTTAAGTTCCTAAACTAAATAAGTGCATTAAAACATGGCAACGAGAACATTGACAAGCTGAGCATTAGGGAACACTGTGACCTTCTTATTGTTGTTAATAAGATAGGAAGCATAGCAGTCTAAAGCCATCAGTGAACATCCAGAAAAGGGTACAGATATGGTCAAGATCATTGTTAAGAAGCAAGTCACAGTCCGTCACTGTGAGTGTAGGATGTAACTCTGGGGCATGAGGCAAAGGAAGATTTCCTAGGTAAATGCATTTAGCGATTCAATATTTTCTATCACAATAATAAGGAATCACCAAATATTCATTGCAGTGTGCTATTGTAGGAAATGCACCATGAGCGATTCTTTGTAAATCAAAACCACCTTATTTAGTGGTAGCTAACTAATTTTCGACTGGTTAGCAACTCACTATTGTTTCATACATCAGACATGTAGTGAAGGGTTATTACATCCATATGATCTAGTATTGTGTAGTGGGTTTTTTCACATGATACAGTAAAGTGTAATTTGAGTCCATGACATGCAGTTGTTTGAGGTGCATTAGTGTCTGTAAGGTGCAATATGGTGGGTTAGCTGTCTCGGGTCGGGTGCTGGGTTTACGCCTTAGGATGAAGTCATCAGAAACTGCAGACCTGTGTTATCAGTTACAAAAATGAAAATCCCATTCATAAGTCGCAGCACTACTACTGATATCTCTAAAAATGATGCTCTAATGTTGGGCGTCCAAGGCATTTATCTGAGCCACAATGCTAGGAATTCAGAAATAAACACATAGCAGAAACCCCAGAATAATTCTCACTTGCATCCATTTACACGAGTATTTGCATAAGTACACGGATCACGCAGGCAGAGAGCACACGCTGTCTTCAGCGAGACCTAATGACAAAACCCACTTAAAGGAGGGCGTAGAGATGAGAAGAATGAGTCCCCGAAGACAGACGAGCTGGGAGGTTTTATTTAAAATCTGCCTGAAACCAGCCACTGTCTGTCCGCACATGAAGAACTGAGAAGCAGCCGCAGCATCAGAATATCTGCTTTTCGAGAACGACGATGGAGAGGTCTCCTGAGGTGAGTCCAGCTTTATGGGCAGGGTGTGTTCCACGAGGAGGAGACGCACCTGGAATTCCCGGGCTTTCCTCAGGATCCTAAGTTGTTGCGACTGCCCCGAGTTGGACCTTCCTTTGGGGCAGCTATGATCTTGCATCACTCCTCATTTTGTCTCCTAATATGCTCGAATTAAATGATATTTCAATTTGATGGTTTGCTGTCCCCACCATGTTTGCCTTGCTGCAGCTTCCATCCTCCAAAGAGCGGTATGCACATCTCCAATGATAGTAATTTTTGCATTCCCCAGTTATTTACAATTTCTTTCTGCACGCTTATAGGATTAATTTCTGTATTGCAAAAAAAAAAAATGTTTACCTGTGTCAGAGCCATTGTTTGTCAGAATTTTGATAGACCTGGTCAATACCAAGCAGATTCTCTGAAAGAGGCATTGTCACTATGAAATATTTTACAAATAAAACGTCATATGACCCTTTCTCTACAATCAAAGCAAAAAAAAAAGAAAAACGTGCGACTTTGCTAAAAGTATTTGGCACACCGACTGCCCTGTCTTTTTCAGAAGCGAGCAGTTACTTTTCCTGTTGTCAGATCATTGACAGCTGTGACGAAGCTGCCGTTTCTTGCATTGCTTGAAACAAATAGGGCGCACTACACTGGCCATTGTGAAGACGTCTCTGAGGCAAGTTGGTTCTGCCGCTACCCAACCAGAGATGTCAGCGTAGGCTCGTTGTTTTGTTCTTTGTGAAAAATAAACAATTCTACATGTTTTGTTTGTAGCTAATGAAATAATTCTAAACGTGGTTTCCTGGTGGTGACACATAGGGGCCGACGAAAAAGTAGGCAGGTTTATGTGAGGGTATATACGGGGCTGAAATTGAACATTCCGGATGATGAGTGGTGTCTGCCCCGCCTATGCCTTTAGGTAGTGTAGGGTGGTAATGGGCACTGCGCTTGTGTGCGCAGTTCCTATCAGGTCTTAATGCAAATTTACTAAGCAGTGAAATCAGGCTTTCTGTTCCAGTTCCTCGTAAAATCCAGATGCAGGAACACCAGCCACTTGGGATCAGGGAAAGGAGTATTCCATCCGGGGATGCCACTTCTCCCAACTCATTATCAGTGCCCTAACAACCTACCAACAGAATAGATGCAATTCTCTAATGCAGTGGTTCCCAAACTGTGTGCCGTGGCTCCCAGGGGAGCCGTCAAACCTAGCCAGGGGAGCCGCGCACCAAGCACTTTAATGCATTTAATGTTGAAGGGGTTGTTGGCTTCAGTTAAACTAATTAGACTTAAACGCATGATGCCGGTGATTTGTAAGTGACATACCTAAAGCTGTAAATGTAGTGCTTAATTGATGGCATGTTGAGGGAGATGACCTCCGCATTTCACTAGATCCCCACATTCCAACACTCCAAAGTAAGCGGAAGACGCCTAATTAATTTTGTTAGAATCTTTAGTAGTTTCGATTTTTTCCAAATGCATTTTACACCAAAGTTTCGCTATTTTCCAAATGCATTTTACACCAATACAAGTTATCAGGAAAGTACAGTTGTCCTGTCTATTAAACACACTAAGTATTATTAAGTATTGACATTTGTACTTGAATCATAGGTACTTCCAGTACACACTTCTTTCAGTACACACACATTTCCAGACAGGCCTGCTCTCTTTTTGAGCACGGGGAAGAAAAACACCAAATACGGCATTATGCCAACATTTTGGAGCAAGAAAGAGGGACGTTTAAAAAAAAAAAATCAGAGGAATTTATTTTACTTGCATTGATTTGGAGGCAATTTGAGGCAGGAGACAGCAAAAATAATGTGGTTTAAAAATTGTGAGTCACCCTGCTGTAACAGGTGTGTTGGCACATATGACATGGGTAGAAATGGAAGTGCATGCAAATATTCTTCAAGTGCAGAAACACTTTGGCAATGGGGCCTACATGCATAGGGGTGCTATCTAGCACTGTAAGTGGGATAAAGTTTGAGAGGGTACTCTAAAAAAGGCATGGGCAAAGAAGTGTAACTAGGAATATTTTATTAGAGGTGCCTCCTTAGTAATACGAAACACCCTGTGTATATGATTATAATACCTGCATCAGCTTCATCCCAATTATTTTCAGGGAGAAAAATGCAAGTACTCCCGAGGCTGGGCTTACATCCCCCCACCCTCCAAAAAAAGTAACAGTCGGGAGCCACAGGCAATGGCCAATGAGTCAAGGGAGCCGTGGTTTGAAAAAGTTTGGGAACCACTGCTCTAATGTGTGGCACTTGCAAAGCATAATGTCTGCGAATTCCATGGCCGGTTAACGTGCAGCTGTGCCTGGTGGAACATACTTTGAGATACCAGCATTGTTTTATGTAATAAATGTGTAGAGAACTACTAGCATTGGCAAAGGCCTGTTTTTCATAAGCTTCTTAATGTAATTAATAGTATATGAATGATATAGATAGGAATTCGGCATGGACATATACAGTACACTTCATACGTCCTCATGAACGCACAGCTTTATTTGAAATTACTCGCATTCATTTATCGTGCTAGACAGGGATCTATCCTCCATCTCACTCTCAGGACAATCCGATTACTCTTTATCTGCACAAACACCAATCAATTCTCATCATATTAGCCCCGTATCTGATTAGCATTTCTCTTCGCAGTCAGGAAGTGATAGTCCAGAGATGTCACCTGCCATTGAGCAAGATTTTAAGTCTGACCTAGGGAGAGATTTTGCTCTCTCCCCAGCCTAATGTTTGCTAAAACAATCGCAATAGAAAATAAATGCATGGATACATGGGCTTATGGTCAGCCTTTACATCCATTGGTCTGCTCAAGTGTCAGTCACAGTTTGCTTAGCATTACCCCCACGCGCATACAATATAAGGTAATGGGTCAGCTCACTTGAGGCATTGGCAGTCTTGTACTTCAAGTGGTTTTAATTATGAGCTCACCTCAGTGCCAGGGCACAGGTGCCTGGGCTACAGGACAATTCCTTCACTTTCAAATTTTTTTATCTGTATGTTTTCTTTCATATTGAATATGTTTGTCAAAAAACAAAACAAAAAAAACAAACAAAGATAAGCCTGCAAAGACCAGACCTTTTGCCAGTGTTTTTTTTCTCTTACATGTTCCGGAAACTCATTGCAACAATTATCATGGTTGTTCACGGATTAGACCAAAACCAGAAAGCACATCTCCATCTAGTTGCATTTATCTAGAAAAGTGTGGAACATTTGGGGGATATTTATGACCCCCTTGCGGCACCAAAGAGCCACTTTTTCTGATGCTCCAGTGGGGCAAATCTTGAAATGATATCTATGAGGCCATGCAAAGCCACTTTGCGGCTCTGATTGGCCTCATAGATATGGAGTAAGGCAAGGCAGAGCAAATCACTGCGTTGCCTTAATCTGCACTAAGGAGGGGTTAAATGGGTGTTGCCGTGGGTGTTCCCATGCAACCCCCATGGATTTTGACACTTCCCCAGATTTACAAAATCATGTAAACCTAGGGATGAGCCAAAACTGTACACCTCCCCCAGGCAGGCGTAATGAGGAGAAATAACTTTATTTCTCCTCATTTTTTCCTTTTTTCATGTGCGTTGCATTTTGCAGCACGTATAGAAAGAGGAAAAAGACTCCCAGGATTGTTTTTGTGCAGGAAGGTGCCCCTTCCTGCACAAAAGCAATCGTGCCGACAACACAGGCACCCTTGCACCATGGTGCAAGGGTGCCTGCATTGGCGCTAGGCTGCTGAAATGGCCTCAACACTGGGGGATAGGACAGGAATGCACCGTATTAGATAAATACAGTGCATTTCTGCTCTTTCACTTTGATGTAGGGCAGCGTTGCAAGGTGACTTGCTGCGCTGCCCGACGCCAAAACCCTACAAATGAGGCCCTTAGTTCTTAATATTGATTACTTTTGATCTAAGCACCCCAATACCAGAATATGTGTTGACACTGTGAGAAGTTGGCCTGGTATATGCTGTCCACTAATTATAGTGGGCACCTTGCACCAGTCCAAACAACCCCTTATTGGAGATAGGTTAAAGACAACCTTATTGAAAGCTATCCTAGTGGTAGCTATGGAGAGCAGCCTTCAGGCTAAGTCTTGAAGGAATGTAAAGCAGCTTGTTTTACCAGTCTATAATCTCTTGAGTGATCAAATGAAAGAGCACCACACCAGGTATATATTCAAAATATATGTATTTATTGCTAAACACACCCCTCTAGTCTCTTTATGAGGCTAGAGTTCGAAGTACATAAGTTAGAAGTTATTTAAACACAGTAATAGCACAAATACACGTTTGGGCCCTAGGGGCGTACCAAACCATATACCAATAAAGTGGTATAAGAACCACGACTGAACTAGACCTTAGGCCTAGAGCCTCTAGAAGTGCTTGGACCACAAGGAACCACCCAAGGTAGTGACACAGGGGACCCACGGGAGACGCGTGCAGTGTAAATACACAACCGCGATACGCCGTTGACTTCTATGGAGAAAGTCGTGATCGGGAAATTAGAGAAAAGGGACACTTAAAAGAGGACTTGGACCAAACCCTTTGAGATCTAGGACTTTGAAGAGTCTCTACCCACGGGAGCACCGGAGTACTCGTGTTACCGCACCCAGGGAAGCCGGGTGCATAGGTGCCTTTCGGGGTCGGGTTTCGTCGTCGATTTGAATGGCGATCTGCTGCAAAGTGCTGCTGGCGACCAAGTGAAAAGTGTCCGGGTGGATCCAAAAGTGGATCGGAGTTCTGAAGAACCTGAAAGCAGAGGGGACAGAGTCTGGGTCACTAGCCAGTGACCAGGAAGGCGATGGACAGATGCCCACCGATGTTGAGTGCTTCAGGTGCGTTGACGGTCGTCTTGACTCTTCAGCCACGAGGTCCAGGAGGCGTTGTCGGTGACCAGGAGCAGGATTCGGGCTACTACACGATGTTTGTCGAGTGCTGAGGTGTCGGCGACCGGATTGGACCCAACAAGCCTTGGCAACGGCAAGTCTCGATGCAGAGGAAGATCGTCGATGGAGCAGACCAGCAAGGTCTGGGGAACTCACCCAGCAAGGGTAAGTGAGGGCAGGCCTGGAGCAACCAGGATGCCAAGTTAGAAAAAGATTGGCCTTCATTACAGGCTACTAGCCAACGGGCTAGCGACCGCGAAGGAGCCTCATGACGCCGCACGTGGATCTGGCTCACAGGACACTCGTGGAGTGGGAGCCAGTGATCTTCGGTGCAGTTGGTGCTGGAGGCTAGGGCTACTCGGAGCCCAAAGCACGACTTCTTGGGAGACCCAGAAGAGGATGCACTTGCAAATGTGCTCGGTGTCCAGGGGTCACGGTCTCAAGTCACCCACGATAGCCACGGGCCTCAGCTTTGCTGGGGACTCAGGGTAGCCTCGGGGAAGTCTGAGAATCTACCTCTGGTGATGCGATGACTTCGGCATCCGACAGGAGCTTCAGAAATGCGAACCGGACAGATGCTTCTTTGGTGCCTGCCAAGCAGGGGAGTCACTCCTTGACCCCAAGGGAGATTCTTCTGTCCTCTAATCGTGAGTAGAGCGTCGAAGGTCCAGGATTCAGTTTCAGAGTTTCGTCCAGGGATAATCTAAAGTCCTAAGGACTGGGTTCCTATACTTATACTAAGGATAGGGGTTGGACTACTCTGTGGCCCCACCTATGGGTGGGTCAGGGCAGAGGGGTGGCTACACCCTTTCCTTTGTCCAGTTCACGCCAAAGCAGGGGCTGCAAGCCCTGATCCGGTTTGAACTGGGGTATGCACAGGGACACCAAATGTGCCCCCAGTGCAGGACTTCAAAGCACCCGAAAGTGCTCCCACCCAGCCCCAATACACATTATCCTGTCTGGGGAGGTGGTCACACCTCCCTGGGACAGGAAACCTATTGTCCAGGCCTCCCCTGCCGGAGTTTCGTCCAGCAGCAGGAGGCCAGACTCGTGTCTGTGGCAGCAGCATCCATTTTGTGATGCCAGGGATTTGGAAAGAAGTTACCGGGCTAGCCAGAGTTAACATGTCTTTCCCTCTAGAAGGGTGGAATGCTACCCCCGCCGCCAGAATTGGCGGGGGTGTAGTATTCCAAGATGTTTGACACCAAACACGACATGTTTAGGTGCAGCCATTCCAAAGTTAGCATTTTACCGCAAGGTTATAATGCGCTTAAGAGTATATGGTCAGGCTGCACTACAAACAGCATCAGAGAGGGTCTCCGAACGCTGCAGAGGGCCCTGCTCATGCAGGGGCACCCTCTCACATAGGAACCATGCACTCTGCCTTTAGGATTGATAAGGCCTGCCTTAGGAGTGACATAGGTTTATATGTGTGTATGTATTTAGTGATATAGGTAACCTATATCACAGTAAGGGGTGCATGCACCACCTTACCCAGGCTGCAGTAGCAGACCTGTGGTGTCAGTTTGGATGGCCTTCCAGGGGTGGCATAATACATGCTGCAGCCCCTGGCAGGCCTCTGAGGTACCTATGCCCTTGGTACATAGTATACCATATACTAGGGACTTATAAGGGCACTCCAGATTCCAATCAGTGATGTGCCTAAGGCACATGGAAACCATTTTAGAGAGGAAGCAGCTAGGCTGGGGTTCTGATTAGCAGGGCCCCAGCCAGACTAATGTCGAAAAACAGTGAAGCATCAGCAAAAAGTGGGGGTACCCATGTGAAGCAGATCCTACTCTCCTACACAACCCCCCAAACGTAGGGACATTAAACTAACCTTGCCCAGTTAAGTCTTCATGTTCTAAGTGGAAGTACCTAGAGAGTCCATCCGCATTGGCATGGTTACTCCCAGGTCTATGTTCCACTGTAAAGTCCATCCCCTGTAGGGAAATGGACCACCTAAGCAGTTTGGGGTTTTCACCCTTCATTTGTTTTAGCCATAAGAGGGGCTTATGGTCTGTCTGAACCAGGAAGTGTGTACCAAACAAGTATGGCCTCAACTTCTTCAGAGCCCAGACCACAGCAAAGGCCTCCCTCTCTATGGCTGACCAACGTTTCTCTCTAGGGGTCAGCCTTCTGCTAATGAAAGCTACTGGCTGATCCTGACCTTCTTCATTCAATTGTGACAGTACAGCCCCTACCCCCAATTCAGATGCATCAGTTTGAACAATGAACTTCTTGGAGTAATCAGGACTCTGTAGAATGGGAGCAGTGCACATGGCCTGCTTCAGGTCATCAAATGCCTTTTGACAGCTAACTGTCCACTGAACCTTTTTGGGCATTTTCTTAGAAGTTAAGTCATTCAGGGGTGTCACTATTGATCCATACCCCTTGACAAATCTCCTATAGTACCCAGTCAGGCCTAAGAAGGCTCTCACCTGAGTCTGGGTAGTGGGAGCAGTCCAGTCCATGATGGTCTGTTTCTTGCTCTGCAAAGGTTGAACCTGGCCTCCACCCACAAGGTGGCCCAGGTACACAACCTGACTCTGCCCTATCTGGCACTTAGTGGCCTTGATAGTCAGGCCTGCCTTTGCAGGGCCTGTAAAACATGCCTGAGGTGGACCAGGTGATCCTCCCAGGTGGAGCTAAAGACAGCAATATCATCTAGATATGCTGCACTATAGGCTTCCAGACCTGTGAGAACTGTATTCACCAACCTCTGGAAAGTGGCAGGTGCATTCTTCAGACCAAAGGGCATCACCAAAAATTGATAATGCCCACTAGGGGTTGAGAATGCTGTCTTTGGCTTTGCATCATCAGCTAGTCTGATCTGCCAGTAGCCAGCTGTCAAGTCAAATGTGCTGAGATATTTGGCTGAGGCCAAAGTATCTATGAGCTCATCTGCCCTTGGTATTGGATGGGCATCAGTCCTAGTGACTGCATTGAGACCCCTGTAGTCCACACAAAACCTCATCTCTCTTTTTCCACCACTGGTGTGAGGTTTTGGCACAAGGACCACTGGACTAGCCCAAGGGCTAACTGAGAGTTCAATAACTCCCAAATCCAACATTTGCTGGACTTCAGTCCTGATACAGTCCCTGACATGGTCAGGTTGCCTATAAATCTTATTTTTAATAGGCAGACTGTCCCCAGTGTCCACTTCATGAGTGCACCAGGTGGTCTGACTGGGTGTCAGTGAAAACATATGTCTAAACTGATTGAGCACTTGTCTACAATCAGTTTGTTGCTGGGTAGTGAGGCTGCCTGCCAAGGCTACACCATCTACTGACCCATCGTCAGGGTTCTGTGAGAGCAGGTCAGGGAGTGGGTCACTCTCTTCCTCCTGCCCTTCATCAGTAGCCATGAGCAAGCCCATGTCTGCCCTGTCCACATATGGTTTTAACCTGTTGACATGGAGAACCCTGTGGGGACTCCTGGGTGTTCCTAGGACTACTAAGTAGGTAACCTCACCCTTCTGCTCAACAATAGTGTGGGGTCCACTCCATTTATCTTGGAGAGCTGCTGGGGCCACTGGCTCCAACACCCACACCTTCTGTCCTGGCTGGTAAACAGTCAGAACAGCCTTTTGGGCATGCCAGGCCTTTTGAAGTTCCTGGCTAGCCTCAAGGTTTTTGGTTGCCTTTTTCATGTACTCAGCCATCCTGGAGCGGAGACCAAGTACATAGTCCACTATATCTTGCTTTGGGGGCTTGAGAGGTAACTCCCATCCTTCCTTCACCAAGCACAGTGGACCCCTCACAGGGTGGCCAAACAGAAGTTCAAAAGGGCTGTAACCAACCCCCTTCTGAGGCACCTCCCTATATGCGAATAAAAGGCAGGGCAAGAGTATGTCCCATCTACGCCTAAGCTTTTCTGGGAGCCCTTTAATCATGCCCTTCAAGGTTTTGTTGAATCTCTCAACTAAACCATTGCATTGTGGGTGATAGGGTGTGGTGAACTTATAAGTCACTCCACACTCCTTCCACATTGCTTTTAAGTACCCAGACATGAAGTTAGCATCCCTGTCTGATACTACCTCCTTAGGAAAGCCCACTCTTGAGAAAATTCCCAGGAGGGCCCTTGCCACCACAGGTGCTGTAGTGGTCCTGAGGGGAATAGCTTCTGGGTACCTGGTGGCATGATCCACTACCACCAGGATAAACCTGTGCCCAGAGGCTGTTTGGGGATCCATGGGACCAACAATGTCAATCCCTACCCTTTCAAAGGGCACCCCCACCACAGGTAGTGGTATCAGGGGGCCTTTGTAGTGCCACCTGCCTTGCCACTGGCTTGGCAGGTTACACAGGAGCGACAAAACTCCTTACTGTCTTCAGACATGTGGGGCCAGTGAAAGTGAGGGACAATTCTGTCCCAAGTCTTGTTCTGGCCCAGGTGACCTGCTAAGGGAATATCATGGGCTAGGGTCAATAGGAAGCCCCTGAACTTCAGAGGTATAACCAACCTCCTGGTAGCACCAGGCTTGGGGTCTCTACTCTCTGAGTACAGGAGTCCATCATCCCAATACACTGTATGGGGACCACTAGCTTTCCCAGCAGCCTCAGCAGCAGCTTGCTGTCTGAGGGGTTCAAGGGAGGGGCAGCTCTGCTGCTCCTGGCTCAGATCTGCCCTAGAAGTTCCCCCTGTCCCCAAGAACTCAACCTGGTCAGGTTCAAGTTCCTCTTGGACAGTTCCTTCTTCAGGGCTGAGATCATCCCCCTCAAGGGACGGATCTTCCTCCTGAGCCAAGGGGGAAGGCACTGCCTTAACCCTACTACTCCTCCTCTTGGAAGGCACTTGGTCCATTCTTCCAGAATCCAAGGCCTGTTCAGTGCTAGACATTTTGGCTTGTGACCTGGTCACAGCAAACACATCTGCAGGGATCCCCAGCATTTCTGCATGGGTCCTGAGCTCCACTTCTGCCCAAGCAGAAGTCTCTAAGTCATTGCCAAGCAAGCATTCGACTGGTAGGTTTGCACTTACCACAACCTTCTTAAGGCCAGTTACCCCTCCCCAGGAGAAGTTAACAACTGCCAGAGTATGGTCTGTTCTGACATTGCTAGCATTGGTCACTTGGTACATCTCACCAAGTATAACTTGCCCAGGATTCACAAGGTCTTGTGTCACCATTGTGACACTTGCCCCTGTGTCCCTAAATGCCAAAGCCTCACGTCCATTGATTAAAGTCTGTTGTCTGTACTTGCCCAGATTACTGGGACTCACAGAGGAGGTCACATCCATGCCTACATCACAGACTAACACAGCCTGAGTCAGTTCTCTGACTAGGTCAGAGCCCAACTCAGTACCCAGGGTGAACCCTACTAAACCCTTGGCTGGAGCACTCCCACCAACTGTACTAGGGGGACAGGTGCCTTAGGGGCATTGGTGGGTGCTGGACTTGAGTCTTTGGACTTGGTGCAATCACTAGTCCAGTGGGTCTTTTGCTTACAGACCTTGCACCATGGTTTTCTTTGGCCTTTCCCTTTTGTAGACTGTGAATCCCCACCAGAAGAAGATTTTTGGGGGCCTGATGAAGACTTTTGATCTTTACCCTTCTCCCCACCCTTTTCAGAGTTCTTAGCATCTTGCTTCTTGGTTTCCCCACCTTGGTTCTGTACCTTCTGCTTCACCCTGGTTCTGACCCATTTGTCTGCCTTCTTTCCCAATTCTTGGGGAGAGGTCAGATCAGATCAGAGTCCACCAGGTATTGATGCAACAGCTGATTTTGACAGTTATTAAGAATCTGCTCCCTCATTATCAGATTGTACAATCCTGAGAAGTCACACACCTTACTGCCCATCAACCAGCCTTACAGAGCCTTGGCAGAACAATCCACATAGTCTACCCAGTCTTGAGTCTGTGCTTTTGGGTATCTCTGAACTTCAACCTGTACTGTTCAGTGGTTAGGCCAAACCCATCAATAAGAGCACTCTTCAAGACCTTGTAATTATCAGCATCCTCCTCTCTAACAGTGAGGAGCTTATCTCTACCTTTGTCAGCAAAGGAGAGCCACAAGATTGCTGCCCACTGCTCCTGAGGGACCTTCTGTACCTTACAGGCCCTCTCTAGAGCAGTTATCCACTTGTGGATGTCATCCCCATTCTGATAGGGAGGGACAATCTTGCTCAGGTTCCTATGGTCATAGGACCTTTCCCTATCTCTAGGGACATGGCTGCCACCATGGGACTCTAGTCCCAACTTTCTTCTCTCTCTAAAGAGATCTAGGGACTCCCTGTCTATGGCTAGTTGCTTCTTTTTGAGTTCAAGCTGAGCTTCCTCATATTGAACCAGCCTCTTTCTTCTCTCATGAGAGGATTCCCTCCTATGAGATGAGACAGAGCTCCCTATTGAGGTGCCAGAGTGGTTAGACTCCTGAGAAGAAGATCTAGACCTTCTGGGCACACTCACAATCCTTCCTGGGGGGACAAAGGGGGCATCATTCTGATCCTCCTCTTCCTCCTCCTCAGGAGGGGTTGGATTACCCAGGTCAGGGCCATTGTCGCCCTCCTGGCCAGTTTCAGAGGGGGGGCTGGGGGTACTGGTACCCCTGGTCCCTTCCTCATCTTCTGCCCCACCCTCAGCTCCTACCCCTTCAGTCCCCAAGGGCTTACTAAGGTCATAAGCCACCAACAACTCCTTGAGGTGTTGGGTGGTGGGGCTTTGGCCTGTCCTTATTTTTCTCAAGTTGCATAAAGCTCTCAATTCCAAGAATGGGAGTGTATCATACTTGGAGGGTGGAAGCTCAGTGGCTTCCTGCAAGGATTCTCTGGATCCTACCCTTAAAGACATTACTAGTGTGGTGTGGTGTATGCACTACCTACTCTAGTGTGGCCTACTAAACTCTCTTGAGTTGTAGAAAGGGTTGTGCTATCCCTTAACACACAACTCTAAGTTCAGTAGAACTTACTGTATTCTAAGCTTAAATTATATGTACCTTAGGTACCTTTAGTGGTTTTCAGTTGATCAATTCAATTGAGATTATCTGGTAAAACAATAGCAAGCTGGAATCCCACACGCTGCACACCAATGTGAGAAGTTGGCCTGGTATATGCTGTCCACTAATTATAGTGGGCACCTTGCACCAGTCCAAACAACCCCTTATTGGAGATAGGTTAAAGACAACCTTATTGAAAGCTATCCTAGTGGTAGCTATGGAGAGCAGCCTTCAGGCTAAGTCTTGAAGGAATGTAAAGCAGCTTGTTTTACCAGTCTATAATCTCTTGAGTGATCAAATGAAAGAGCACCACACCAGGTATATATTCAAAATATATGTATTTATTGCTAAACACACCCCTCTAGTCTCTTTATGAGGCTAGAGTTCGAAGTACATAAGTTAGAAGTTATTTAAACACAGTAATAGCACAAATACACGTTTGGGCCCTAGGGGCATACCAAACCATATACCAATAAAGTGGTATAAGAACCACGACTGAACTAGACACTAGGCCTAGAGCCTCTAGAAGTGCTTGGACCACAAGGAACCACCCAAGGTAGTGACACAGGGGACCCACGGGAGACGCGTGCAGTGTAAATACACAACCGCGATACGCCGTTGACTTCTATGGAGAAAGTCGTGATCGGGAAATTAGAGAAAAGGGACACTTAAAAGAGGACTTGGACCAAACCCTTTGAGATCTAGGACTTTGAAGAGTCTCTACCCACGGGAGCACCGGAGTACTCGTGTTACCTCACCCAGGGAAGCCGGGTGCATAGGTGCCTTTCGGGGTCGGGTTTCGTCGTCGATTTGAATGGCGATCTGCTGCAAAGTGCTGCTAGTGACCAAGTGAAAAGTGTCCGGGTGGATCCAAGAGTGGATCGGAGTTCTGAAGAACCTGAAAGCAGAGGGGACAGAGTCTGGGTCACTAGCCAGTGACCAGGAAGGCGATGGACAGATGCCCACCGATGTCGAGTGCTTCAGGTGCGTTGACGGTCGTCTTGACTCTTCAGCCACGAGGTCCAGGAGGCGTTGTCGGCAACCAGGAGCAGGATTCGGGCTGGTACACGATGTCTGTCGAGTGCTGAGGTGTCGGCGACCGGATTGGACCCAACAAGCCTTGGCAACGGCAAGTCTCGATGCAGAGGAAGATCGTCGATGGTGCAGACCAGCAAGGTCTGGGGAACTCGCCCAGCGAGGGTAAGTGAGGGCAGGACTGGAGCAACCAGGATGCCAAGTTAGAAAAAGATTGGCCTTCGTTACGGGCTACTAGCCAACGGGCTAGCGACCGCGAAGGAGCCTCGTGACGCCGCACGTGGATCTGGCTCACAGGACACTCGTGGAGTGGGGGCCAGTGATCTTCGGTGCAGTTGGTGCTGGAGGCTAGGGCTACTCGGAGCCCAAAGCATGACTTCTTGGGAGACCCAGAAGAGGATGCACTTGCAAATGTGCTCGGTGTCCAGGGATCACGGTCTCAAGTCACCCACGATAGCCACGGGCCTCAGCTTTGCTGGGGACTCAGGGTAGCCTCGGGGAAGTCTGAGATTCCACCTCTGGTGATGCGATGACTTCGGCGTCCGACGGGAGTTTCAGAAATGCGAACCGGACAGATGCTTCTTTGGTGCCTGCCAAGCAGGGGAGTCACTCCTTGACCCCAAGGGAGATTCTTCTGTCCTCTAATCGTGAGTAGAGCGTCGAAGGTCCAGGATTCAGTTTCAGAGTTTCGTCCAGGGATAATCTAAAGTCCTAAGGACTGGGTTCCTATACTTATACTAAGGATAGGGGTTGGACTACTCTGTGGCCCCACCTATGGGTGGGTCAGGGCAGAGGGGTGGCTACACCCCTTTCCCTTTGTCCAGTTCGCGCCAAAGCAGGGGCTGCAAGCCCCTGATCCGGTTTGAACTGGGGTATGCACAGGGACACCAAATGTGCCCCCAGTGCAGGACTTCAAAGCACCCGAAAGTGCTCCCGCCCAGCCCCAATACACATTATCCTGTCTGGGGAGGTGGTCACACCTCCCTGGGACAGGAAACCTATTGTCCAGGCCTCCCCTGCCGGAGTTTCGTCCAGCAGCAGGAGGCCAGACTCGTGTCTGTGGCAGCAGCATCCATTTTGTGATGCCAGGGATTTGGAAAGAAGTTACCGGGCTAGCCAGAGTTAACATGTCTTTCCCTCTAGAAGGGTGGAATGCTACCCCCGCCGCCAGAATTGGCGGGGGGGTAGTATTCCAAGATGTTTGACACCAAACACGACATGTTTAGGTGCAGCCATTCCAAAGTTAGCATTTTACCGCAAGGTTATAATGCGCTTAAAAGTATATGGTCAGGCTGCACTACAAACAGCATCAGAGAGGGTCTCCGAACGCTGCAGAGGGGCCCTGCTCATGCAGGGGCACCCTCTCACATAGGAACCATGCACTCTGCCTTTAGGATTGATAAGGCCTGCCTTAGGAGTGACTTATAGGTTTATATGTGTGTATGTATTTAGTGATATAGGTAACCTATATCACAGTAAGGGGTGCATGCACCACCTTACCCAGGCTGCAGTAGCAGACCTGTGGTGTCAGTTTGGATGGCCTTCCAGGGGTGGCATAATACATGCTGCAGCCCCTGGCAGGCCTCTGAGGTACCTATGCCCTTGGTACATAGTATACCATATACTAGGGACTTATAAGGGCACTCCAGATTCCAATCAGTGATGTGCCTAAGGCACATGGAAACCATTTTAGAGAGGAAGCAGCTAGGCTGGGGTTCTGATTAGCAGGGCCCCAGCCAGACTAATGTCGAAAAACAGTGAAGCATCAGCAAAAAGTGGGGGTACCCATGTGAAGCAGATCCTACTCTCCTACAGACACCTGGGGATTAATTTAGTGTAGTTGGTAATCCTGTGTTGGTTTTCAAGCACATGTTTGCCAGCTAATTGTAATCCCAGATTTCTCAACAAATCAGTGTACACCATTCAAGGTTGCTTTTAGGTCTTTCCCAGGAACACAAAAATAAAGCAAAGGCAAAAGGGCTTCTGTGCACAAATGTATCAGAATCTCTATAGCATCCAGTCACTCTCCCCTCATCCAAAGCCCCTTAGGCACTTTTTAAATTACAAATGTCATTCATACTTTTTTCCAGATGGGCAGCCCCAAAAGAGTTGCCACATAGTAACATCTACCCACCTTATTCAATGGGTTGTATGAAACACACAAAAGGTGATGGGGACGCTTATTTATCAGAGCCGTGCATCACTTATGCACCACATAAAGTGTTACATGCATGACGCAGGGCTCTGAATCAGATTCATGAAGCAACGCAAAACCATCCTGCTTGGCTTTGAGTGCCCTCATAAATCTTGAGAAAGGCTTTGTTACCTTACTCTGCGCCTGGGAGGCGTTCCATAGGTATTGCGGTTTCCCACACAGCACCCATGCATTTTGATGCTGCCCCAGATTTACAAAATTATGTAAACCTGGGGAAGCACCAAATCCTTATGACTCGTGAGGTGAAGTGTAACAAGGAAAAATGTCTTTATTTCTCCTCGTTTTTTTCATTTTTCTTTGTGTGCTGCATTCTGCAACACACATAGAAAGAGGAAAACTCCTCTTATGGTGGTTTTTATGAAGGATGGTGCCCCTTCCTGCACAAAAACAATCCTGCATGGGTGCAAGGGTGCATATGTTGGCGCTGGGCTGCCAAAAGGTGCCAGCACAGGGAGAAAGGACAGGAATGCACCATATTGCATAAAGACAGTGCATTCCTGCCCTTTCACAGTGACGTAGGGCAGTGCAGCAAGGTGCCTTGCTGTGCTGCCCTTCACCAAAACCCTGTAAATAAGACCCATGGTGAGCATTGGACCCACTTCTGGGCATACCCATGCCACTTAGGGCAGTACATGAAACACACAAAAGGTGATGGGAGGCAGCTTGCAATAGGTCTAACCACTGGCAATTGCTTGGAGTAGCACTACAACCCATCGTTCTTTTGCTCACCATGCCGCCTCAGTTTGGAACCAGCCATATGCAAATCAGTCTTGACCCTGCTCCTCATAGGAACAGTCCAGCCCAAACTTTCAAGCCAGGTCCTCCCTGAACCGCAACACAAGCATCCCAGAACTGGTTTCATCCTGGTTATCGGCTTATCAGCTGGTCCCCGTGACACAGTGAGCATGAAACCCACTTCTGGGCATACCTATGCCACTTAGGGTGGTTTTCAAATGCTACTCAGAGCGAATGCCTGTGGTTAGACAAATTGCAAGCATTTATCCCATCACTTGTTGTGTGTTTCATGCACTGCCCTAAGTGGTATGGGTATGCCCAGACGTGGGTCCCATGCTCACGGTGAGGTGCAGGGTCAAGACTGATTTGCGTATGGCTGGATCCAAACTGAGGTGGCATGGTAAGCAAAAGGACGATAGGTTGGTATGCTAACCCGAGCGATTGCCAGTGGCTGGACAAATTGCAAGCATACCTCCTATCACCTTTTCTGTGTTTCAGTGGGTTGTATGTCACAATATAATTTACTGAGAAATTGTTTGACATAAATGGTATGTTCTAAATATTGTTTACAAAATTATCAGCCGATTGAGTTCATATTTTTTTAATAACTACAATAGGGTGATATTTTTATGGATGTTGTTTTGGGCATAGTATGTATGACAGACAATAATCTAGTACCACAACAATGCAACGTAATTCAGATCCATAGTGAGTTCTGTCTTGTGTAATATGTTTGGTGTCACATAGTTCCTATAAAGACGTTTATGCTGTATTACCCTGTGTTTTGCATTAAGGAAGACATATTTAAAGAACATGCATGTCTTGAACTATTAATTCTAGAATTTCACTGTCCATCTACTATGGCAATTGTTGGGATGGGAAAGTCGTCTGCATGGTAAAAGACGTGTTCCCCGGCTCTGAGTGCCCAACTGTGTTGTTGTCTGGATCCCAAATGCTGACTTTTTGTCATAGGCGAACACGGATCATGGGTGTGTGCCATGACACATACCTGTCTCACAGATTGAGGTCTTGTTGGACCAGGAGGGATAACCATAGCACTACATTCATAGTGGTTGAAGGCTTCCGTTTCCACCAGGAGTTATGTAGCATTAGCACGGTGGTAACAGCATACTGTGTAGAGATCAGTAGTAGTGAAAAGGACCTTTTTACCACTGGAGTGAGGCCTACAGGCTCACTCACCTTTTGAAAAGTTCCGCTGCTGTGTGCTAAACTCACCATTGGCCTACATCAGATAGATGGGGAGTGTTGCATATCACAGGGGTGGTGACTTTGCATTGATTGTATGTGTGCATGGGGAGGGTACAGTACAAGGATGGTGCAGTATTGTGGAGCACATGTGTGGTTAGTACATGTGCAGGCTGAATGTATGCCTTAGAGGAATTCATTACATGAGAGATGTAGTGCTGTGCAGTGCAGTGGTTGCACAGGGTTCGCATGTGCTGGGCATATGTGTACTTGCATGAAGTACAATAAATGAAGGGTGAAGACTTGTGCAGTGCGCAGATTGTGAGTGTGTGTGCTAGCAGGGCATACCTTTTAAAATGAGCACAGCTTGATTTATGATAGAAAAGCTACAGTGTTGAACAATGCACGCAGATCAAGTGTGTGTACTGAATGCATGTTTACACAATACATAGATGGATTAGTGCTGAACAGAAAGTGTGCTATGAATGTACACTGAGTGTGTGTGCCTGCAATGATACATTACATGAGGACACTGATTTCCATTTTGGGCCTGCCTGGTGAAGACATGATTAGGACAGGAATTCCCTCAAACAGATTTGTGGATTGCTGAATTCCTGAGATCTGGGAAAGGACACACTGTGGAGAAAAGCCTCCCTTTGCATTTCAAAGACAGCTCTTTGATTCAGTGATAGACCATAAGGAAGAGACTTGGATACATCTCAGGAAGGGAGATGGGGCTGATAAGAGAATCATAAAGAGTAGGACTCAGAGTCTGGGATTAACCCTTTGATGCACATAGCACTGTAGCTGACATCCAGGTGTAAACTTCGGTCACTCCCATCAATTAAGTTGTGGACAATCAGCTTCAGAGTCATGCCTGCTGTGGTTGACCTCTTTCATGAAGAAAGATTAAAAGAAGTGCCCACTTCAAAAGAAGCAGAATCCCAACATAAAACTCCAAAGACCCAGACCCTAAATGACATCTGGTGTCTGGAAAAGGACTGTAAGAAGGGGAGGTTGAGTCCCCAAAAATTGTCAACTGCCAAGCAGCTAAACGGGCTGTGTGAATAGGAGAAGGACTGGGGGCCAATGCCTGCTAATCTCTCTGCTGGCTGAGGGGACATCAGCCAGGAAAACCAAGATCACCTGCCATGGAGCCTTGAGCACCAGCACCTGCCTGCTTGCCAAGATCAGTGTACCCTGTGAGGAAGAGGAGAGCATTGGAGGGAGTAAGGTCCAGTGGGGAGCCTTACCATTAGGAGTCCCTGTGAGAGGTGGAGGATTTGGCTACGCACCGATCGGGCCATTGCCCATGTGCAGGAATGTTTTTGGTGACTTCGTATGACAGAAGAGAGCCACCATAGACTGAGCCATAAGGGTTTTGCTATAACCGTACTGCCTCTGTTAAACCAGGCCAACTTACTATGTCTTCAAGATGAGGGAGCTGCTCCTATATCTGGGAGATCACCAGTAGCTCCACTCAGGAGAGAGAGTGTGTGCCACCGGGTGCTGCTGTGTGAAGCACAAGCCTCTCAACTTCTCTGAATTGAACAGGACTTGTAGGTGTGCGTTGAAGGTACCTGCTGCTTTGCTGAACCCTTCCGTGCTTTGGGAGCAGGGAAGACTGAAACAGGGCATCCAGGGGACTTACTTCTAATGGTGCTTGACTAAGACCCTGAAGAGTCAAAAGGGAACTCTTGAGTATGGCCTAGAAGTTTACATTCCCTGATGCAGCCACCAGTGAATGGGGAGTAACCCACAAAGAAGGGTGGGACAGGGATTTGCCTGACAACTACTAGAGCCCTGACCTCAAGGAGACTTTGTTGTTTCTTCTGAAAGTCGTATTCCTTTGCATGTGTAGAAATAGAAATAAAATACTACTTTTTCTTATAAAAGGAAGTATTTAGCTGAACAATGATTTATTGTTCATACTGTCTGCACTTTAAGTTATGAGTTGTGTTCCCTGACCTGTATCTACACCTCTGAGGGAGTCTTAACTGCTCGACCACAGCTACCAATGAGAGTCAAGTGCAGAAGGGTTCCTTGGCCCAGTTGCTCAGGACCCATAATAGGCCGCGTCCTGGGCCACTAGGAGTAACAGTCATCAACCACCACAGTTGGTCCCAGTAGCCCATGCATGCCCCATTGCCCTCTGAAAGGGGTTCTGACAGCAATATATGTTTGTTGGATAAAATGATCTTACTTATAGGCCCTTGATTCACCCTCCGTTTAATATGCCAAAAGTCAATTCAAAATAACTTTATTTCAGTCACTAGGGCCATAAGAGTATGCATAAAATACATAAAAACACATAATAAATAGCTAAGCTCCATAGTTCAATATGTTAACAAATAATGCCATAAAATATGGTGCAATGGGAAACTTCTCCCATCTATGAGCAAATAAAGACACAAACTGAGCAAAGTATACTACATTGATGGTAGTTGCTCCTAGTGTTACAACCATATAACCACAATTTGGGTCATCGACCCCTTCTTCATAGAATAATACCTCTCTCATACCACATACTATAAAGTACCCTAACAAATATCTCAGGATGTCCCCCAAGTTTAAATTGAAGCAACTATAACCTGTGAGTCCCTCCTCCTTTGATTCAATGTCAGTTTGTAGGCTTTAATTTTATGGTCCAGAGGGATATCTGTACTGTGTCCAAACGTTTTGTGAAGACAAATGTTGACCATATATCAACTGAGCGATACAAAAGGGGATGATGGACGGAACGTTTGAGCCAATCAAACACTCACCCCCAGTCAACTGATCTGGGTTTAATCCATCATCATTCTTTAGCTCACTCCACCACCCCAGTTCAGACATGGCCATATGCAAATCAGTCTGACCCTGTGCCTCATGGGAACAGTCCAGCCCGAACTGCCAAGCCATGTCTTCCCTTGCTCACTTTGCCACTGGATTCAAGCAAGCCTGGCTGATGACGGCTGGAATGCCAGAAACCGGTCCTAGGATGCTTGTTTCCGGTCCAGGGAAGACCCAGGGGGTGAGTGTTTGATTGGCTCAAACGTTCCGTCCATCATCCCCTTTTGTATCGCATATATCAACTGAGGCATACCTTATTTGATTCATGGTTCATACATAACCTACGCTGTGGTAGGAAACATGCCTTGGGATTAGACATTGTTAGGAACTTTCTATTGATGATTGCAGCTGGTATGTTCATGACCACCCTATTCTGATGATTCATGATTTCCCTTCGGCAAACCCAATTCTCATAGCCAGTGTAACAGGTTTTCTTTGTGGGCGAGTTTCAGGATGGGTTCTTTCTCCATGGCATGCAGTTACAGGCCACACAGCTATTCTAAATAGAGAAAGCTGAGAGTTTCTGGTAACCAGTTTTCAAGATATGAAACAGCTCCTTTAGAGTTCCAGAGTTAGGTTACGATGTAGCTGGGATGGTAGAGGTTTTTCTTTGGGCATCCCAGCTACAGCCCACTCGCTGTATTTAGTCTTCCCTGTTGTGTGGGCAGGGGATTTGCTGAAAAAGTGCAATGCCCTCCTGGCCGCTGTCTCTTGATGGCATGGCATTTTTTTAAATGTCTTTTTAGAAACAACCTCTAGAAGCACAGGTTGAATTCTAACCAACAAATAAGCAATGTCCCTGATGTGGTGGGAAAATTGCATGGATTTTCATTTCAGCGGACAGGCTATGGTATGGGGAGATCCATGGAGAGTCATAGTCATATATCGCTTTATTCGGTGTCATAAAAAACATCCATAAAAGCATTTACACAAATATAAACATAGCTCGATTTCATTTCATTTCCAAGAATAAAAATACAATCCAAAACATTTAAAACCGTCAAATCAGATTAATAAAATTATCTGCCAGCAATATATTCCATTTGTTAAATATGCAAATATAGCCCCTAACCTTTAAAGGTACAAGTATACAATATTTTCTATATTAAGTTTCAGTATTAATTTTTCTCAAGGCACTTACTAGCTGTGCCCCTAAAATGTGTGAGCCATTTGGGTTGTTCTAAATATTAGTTAAAATCATACTTTTTCTAACATAGAAAGTGGCCCATAAAAATGAGGACAATCTACAGCAAATTTCAAGAGAGGGCAAAGATTGTAGGTACAAATAAGCAGGGCGGCATTGTGTAAGGCCTAACTGACTTATGATGGGTAAAATGTACCGCTTCCTTTGTTGAGAGTAAAATTTACACAAAAGAACCAAGTGCATGGTGTTCTGGGGCATCCTGCTATCGCAGGGGTAGTTTGTCAGTTTTGTGGCCCAATCGTTCATAGTGGGAAAAGTGCATAGTCGGTGGAATATATCTAACCCTAAACGTGTAAGGACAAATCTATGCCGCAAATTTAAAACAGATTTAAGATATGGCTGCATATTAAAAGTAGTTAAAATCAATTGATTATTTACAACGGAAGGTTTTGGGAGTTCAGATATCAAGTCAAGATTCTCCAGATGTACCATAGCTTCCCTTTTCAACGATTTTCTACTGATTGTCGCTAACAACTCTGGGTTCTCAAAATATTCTAAGTGATCCATATCGTGGAAAAACCGTTGGACATACGCCATCCATGGAATGGACAAGAATGAAGATAGTTTAAGACAATCCGCTATTATCGATCTGTTATGGTCTGTATACTCTTATGTCCAGATTTTGTGCCAAAGTAAAATAGGTTCAAGTTTAATTACATTTGTAAGGAGGGGTGCACCAAGTTCTGAATGTAATACATGTACTGTGGTACTTTTGGGAGTTGCCAGTAGATATCTACAGAATTCATTTTCTACTGCTTGCAACTCTACACATGTCTTGTGTCCCCATATGCCGGCCCCGTAAAGTGCTATGCTAGTGCATTTTGCTTTATAGATCTTCATCATTATATCTGGCGGGTTGGTTCCCAAACGCCGTGCAAAGCATCTCAGGGCCCAGCAGGCCTTGATAAAAAGGCTCTTCCTGTTTTCAATGGCCTTCCTCCACAACCCCTCCTTATCAAACAGGACTTCAAGATAAGAGAAGGTGTCCGTAAAATCAATTTTAGTTCCATTTATTACCATGGTTCTACAGTTATTGCTATTTTTACCGCATTTCATAATAAATGTCTTGGCTTGGTTGACATGGAGTCCCAGTTTCTTCATGTAATCCACAAAATTATTGAGTAATGCCTGCAGAGCCAATGGGGTGCGGGCCATGAGAACAGCGTCATCAGCGTAGAGGAGGGCCGGGACTGGGCGCGTACCGATTTGCGGAAGATCTTTTACTGCTGCAAAGAGCTCCTCCCCACACTGTTTATATATAAAGAAAACAGGAAGGGGGCCAGGACGCACCCCTGTCTCACCCCTCTCTCCACGCTGAAGGTTTCGGTGCATTCTCCGCTTACACCATATCTTACCATGGCTCTGCACCCCGTGTATAGGTCTCTTAGAAAACCAATAATTGGCATTTCCACCCCCATATCTTTCAGTTTTGACCATAATTTGTCGTGTATTACGCAATTGAAGGCCGATGAAAGATCGACAAAGGCTAAGTAGATCTGCCCCTTTTTGATCTTAACATATTTGCCGATAAGCAGGCTTAAATTGAGACTCTGCTCTACTGTCCCAATCCAGGGGCGAAAGCCATATTTTAGAGCTGCAGATTTATTTTCACCTCATGGGAGAAACTGCCCAGGAAGTTGAAGAAGCCGGCTGAGTGAGCGAAGGCTGCAGGATGGTACCCGCCTGGACAAGCAAACACCACCGCATTCCGATTTGGTGATCGCAACCGAGGACGCCTCTACGAGGGAGCGCCAGCAGCGTTGCATCCCCGCCCAGCAGGACGTCGACAACGGAAGAGAAGCTGCGTGGAGAGGTGGAACAAGCTGTCCCGACCCCTCCGTGAGGCGCCGTCGAGGGAAGAGGAATCCCGTCTGCCAATCACCCCGGCGGGGTCTCAGGACCAGAACTGTTCCCAGGTAAAGACCTTTCACCCGCGTTGCCGCCTCGCATTTCCTAAGCGGGTTGGAAGTTGGCGCATCTGCCGAGGGGGAGCCCGTATGCGCAGGGATTGTGGTGAACTCTAATTTTAACTGCGGGTCAGCCTAGGATAATACCAGCATTCCGCTAAAGCAAGCACCACGGCCTGTCCCTCTTGCTGGCATTTGGTTTCTTCTTTCCTTGGGAAGCCGAATTCACCGCGCACCGATAGCCCGTATCTGAGGGCTTGGGCTCGTGCGTTTGGGTTTACACAGCAGCAGCACAGCATATTGTAGATCTGACAATTTACCATGCAGTTCCGCCCAGTGTTGTAATCCATCCAAGATTATCCTTCCCGCTAACTTTACTAGGAAGTCAATTAAGGAGATTGGCCGATAGCATGCTGGATTTAGGCGGTCTCTTTTTTTATATATGGGGACAATAATTGATTCTCCCCAAGATGGTAAAAATCCCACTTTACAGCTAGCCCTTAAAACTTGGGTCAACAGTGGGCCCCACCCACAGATTGATGTTATCTTTGTAAAGGTCAACGGGAATGGCATCCGGTCCCGGGGCTTTACTGCTTTTGCTTGCTTGGATTGCGCTAGTAACTTCCTCCAAAGAGAAGGGAGAAATGGTAGGGGTTTGAGACATAGCTACCCTCTCATTATTAGTTTGTCCCTGTTCTTGTAGATTAGAAGGAGCTGAATAAATGTTAACAAAGTGGTTAATCCACTCTTCCTCCAGTATTGCTGCCTCAATCTTGGGGTGCCCCTCTGTGCTCCATGGTGAGGAATTAATTCTCCTCCAAAATTATCTATCGTCTTTGCTAATACTGGCCTCCTGTAAAGAATCCCAAGTGATCTCCCTTAAATATTGTTTCCTCCTCTTAACTGCCATTTTATACTCGGCTCTACATTGGTGGACCTCACTCTTGATTCTTGGTGTTTTATGCAGGGCCTCCTTAAGGCGCTTAGGAGCTTTACTGCATACGGTATCGAACCAGCCCTTTGCCACCGTTTTTGTCTTTCCTCTCTTGGCCGTCAGGCTCTCTTTCACACCCTGTGTAATGTCCAAGAAAGCCGTGATAATTTTTCTCGGAGGTGTGTTTTCACTTAAACATAAGTTAAATTGTTCTTTCTTATTGGATATTAGCTGATTAAGAAGATCTTTTGGTTTTATTTGAGTCCAATGCAAAGTGTATCCATTGGAACGGGCAAGTTCAATCCTCTCTACCTGTGGAATCACTTTATCCTTCACTAGGTTAAAAAAACGGCACCATCGATAGTTGCAAACTCAGAGGATAATGATCGCTTAAAGATATTGAATGAGTTTGAAAGTTAAAAATATACCCCATGCAGTTGTTTGACAATAGGACATGATCAATGATACTGTTATTCGTTGTTCCATTAAAGGTCCTCTTACGCTTCACATAAGGTGTTGAGATTTCATTAGCAAAGGAAAGGTCGTGTTTACATATTACTTCATTTAACTTGTTGCCATATGAACTGTGTATAAAATGGGGCTGCTCTACATCCTCATTATTTGTCACTCCGCATGTGTTACCCGAATGGACCTTACACAAACGCTTGTTAAAATCCCCCCCATAAAATTGTCACATGTTTTTTCTTACCCACCACAATACGCTCTAGGTCATTATTTATTTTTTGTACGACCTCCATTATCCCTGTCATGGTGGCATTATTATAGAAATTAATTATAACTAGAACAGCCTGTCCTTTTGAGTTACAAACCAGTAATTGGTAGTATGGGTTGTCAGTGGGGGAAGTAATATTAGTGAATTGTAAAGTATTGGCTACGTAAGTGCACAGACCCCCTTTCGCTCTCCCGTGGTTTGATGGAATGGCTGAAGTAAAGTATGTCCTGTAGCCATTTAAATGGACATTCTCTGTGAGCCAAGTCTCTTAGAGACATATGATTTGATATCTATCTACAAGCTCTAGCCACTCTCTGTTCTGTATTTTACTGCGTAACCCTGCCACATTCCAAAACAAGCATCCAAATGCTTTAATTTCTTGTTGATCCAATTTTTGTGTATGAATGTCTGTGAGGGGGGGTCTCGTATTGCTGTTCACCACGAGGGAGTTTATTTGTGGTTTCTGTGTAATTTCCTCATGGGGGATTTTAGGAGGAGTGCTTATGTCAATGGTCGCCGGGTTTTCAGTGCCATGTCTTTTCTGCCCCTTCTCCTCTCCCATTGCATGTGGCCCTGCGTCAAGTCAATCTAGAGCGTCCAACAACGATAAGCATTGAAACCTGTTAGAGGTTGGGATTATAAAATTTGAAAGTCTTGGTCTCTGCTGAAAACTTGAGAGTGGACGCGTCAATTTTCCTAAATATGGGGGGTGATAAAAGTAGCCCAGAGGACGAGTGATGATACTGCTACCACAGCTAGCCAAAGTCCCTGAGCTACTCAAGACTTCATTCACCAGCTGAGGATTTCTAAAAGTCAGGGCCACGCAGTCACCACTCTGATTTTTGTTTCCTCTCCCTACCCACTTTACTCTTCTGGCCATTTTGAAGTCATAGAATAGGTGATCTGTTAAACCCGTTCTGCCAGCCAACCATTTTAAGGATTTATTCCTCAGCGAGATCCAGTTCTCCCTACTATTTGTGGGGAGAGGCGGGACATTAGTCAGAACTATTACGTATGGAGTTTCAGCTGGCGGGAGATCTAAGCGATCGTCTATACATTCAGCTTGGTCCTCCCGATGAATATTAGATGATGGCGTTAATGCTAGCGGTCTGATATCAGTGTTATTCCTGTCCCCTTCTCCTGGCCCATGCCTGTCAGCCTGCCGTCCTCTTATGGTTTTACCGCCTACATTGCTGCGGGAGTGAGTAGTAAGTTCTTTAACTGTGGTGTTACACAGTAAGGTCTCTGCTAGGGGTTCAGTGGGTACTCCAGATAATGGGAGGGCCAGTGTTTTTTGGCCTGTAGACACAATTGTCAACAGTTCCAAGCAAGAATCAGTTCTTGTTTCAACTTTCGCCAGTCTAGATTGAATTGTTCCCATTATGTCATTCACATGGTTATGGAGACTTTTAAATGCCTCGTTTAAGGCATCTAATTTTCCAATAACTATGTTATATTTGGGGTCTGAGGAAATTTCCATTACACTCGGCTTTGCTTGGAATAATCCCTGCAAGTGGGTGTTACCCTTCTTGAGTGTAACTATATTTTTGCTAGCGGGGTTGGCTGCACATCGTGAGTGAGGTTTTTCGCCCGTTTAGGTGGGGGGGAGTTGGATTTAGCGGGAGAGACATGGTCGTCTTCTATGTATTGCATGCAACCATTTACTTTATTAGCCCTTCCCCCTTTGTTCTCCCTTTGTTCACCCTCCCCTTTATTCACCCTCCCAAATTCCTTTCGCACTGCTGTTTCTCCCAAGATAACACACTCATTGATGTATGCAATCAGTTGTTTTAATTGGCCCACAGGCCCCTGCCCCATCCATCACCCCATCACCACGCATCCCTATTGTTATACTTCCTGGAGTTTTCGGTTCGTTTACAGGTGCCTGGGCTGTCGTTGTTACGATCGTTTCGTTCCCCCCACATAATAACTTGCCTGCTGACAAGGATTCCTCAACAGTAGAAATCTGTTTCTCTATAGCTCCCATTGCTCCAGTGATGTATTTTAGTAGGGATGTTTGGGACTTGTCTGGGGAGAGTATTTTTCCAGTAATGGCCAGGTGTTTTCTTTTACCCATATTTATCAATAATTGGCTCAGGTACGTCTGTTTATACTTTTTCTTGCGGGGGTAAGGTAAAAAATAATAAACCCAGTTAGTGTTTGCACATTGGTGGGAGTTATAAGCCCAGAAATGCCTAACCTTATCCCCTCCTCGCTTCTTCCACGTGTAGCTCGTAAACAATCTCAATTTGTTGATACTATGGTCAGTGCAATGGTGCTCCAAACCTCCAGGTTGCACCGCCACAGCAGGCGCACACAACCCACCCAAACAGCAAAGTCAAAAACTCCTGCAGGTTCGCACGGTCCAAAATCAGCAAGAACAAGGAGGCCCGCACAATCCAGTTTACACGGACCAGTGACACTCAGTCTTCGCGCAGCGGGCAATTAGCTAGCGTGAATAAACAAACCTTGACAGAGCCCCAAGGTCTTGATCAAAAAGTCAAGGGGGGTGGCCCCGCCCTGCCTCCTCCTGTCGCCGGACGGGCGCAGGATGGGCCTGCCCTTGGCCCGGGCCTTGCCCGGGCGCGGCCTGTGCGCCACGGGGGGAGAGGCAGCGCTTTATGCGCAAGTTGACTCTGGCACCTCTCCCTCGCTAGCGGCAGCAGTTGTAGGCGCGTTGCACCCTGGGGCTGGTAGTCCCCACCAGGGTGATGTGCGTTGGGGCAAATGTAGGAGGCAGCGGGCAGTGAAGAACCCTGGGACTACGGTCCCACCAGGGTATGCAGAATTCAGTCTATGGCCCCAAACAGCGGCGAGGTCACCAAAAAGCAGCAGAGCAGACTCCCATGGAGAGTCTACCCTCCCAGGTTCTGCTCAAAAAGTTTGACCCTGAGGAATAACCGTAATGGTAGGTGCACTGACTAAATACATTTGATTTTAATTTTCTGTGAGGGTTATGCTAGCATTGATGTGTATAATGTTTGCAAACATTGCATTAGTTAAAAAGACAAACAGGAAAAGTCCAAACCTATAGACTTCAATTTAAATAGGAGGCTGGTGAGAAAGATATAGCAAATGCTAATCAGTGTACAGCAATACCAATAGCTCTGTATTAACCACCAGTCCCCCAGAGCCTGTGACTGCAAGGTAAATCAAGCAGGGCCTAGGAAATTGGATACCCTCTGAGAGGCAAATGTTGCAGAAATTATCCCACGTAAATAAACCGTCGCCTTGCAAGATATGTAGAATAGTATCACAGGGTCATTAGAAAGCTGCTCAAATTTTAGCAATTTATACTTGATATATGTAGGTGGACGGATTTGAAACAAAGGCCTTCATCATGCTGGGGAGGAGGACCACCACCAAGCCATGGCCCCTCTGCACTCTCATGACCATATTACAAAACATTTCTAAATTGTAGCTCATGGACCATAGTCTGATCCAGCAGGACAAGACCCCAAATATGGTGTGCCAGTCTGTTAGCCTGAACTTTGACCATATATTATTTGGTGTTTATTTTAAGCAATTTTATACCGGTAAGCAGTTCAGGATAATATAATAATGTCAACGTAATTACTGAAAGCTGGCCATAAAAGAATAAAAATAAACCATAACAGAAATGAAAGGTGAGAGTGAAGGTAAGATGGGGCTATCGAACTACAGAGAGAAACTATGTTCATAGAAAATTACAAAGACAATGGGAGATAAACTCTGCAGGGCAACAGTGTATAAAATAATCTAATGACTTGGTGGAGAGGGCAAATCGCATGATTAAAATAGGTGTTAAGATGGCTTAGAAGCGTTGGTTGTAAGTGGAGAGAGCGGTGGAAGAGTTTGTGTTGTCATACAACATTTATGTGAATGGTGCCACATTCACCTTTCTAATTGATGAGGGTTAGAGAGGCAAATAAAAGATTGACTCATAGTTAGTTGAAAAATATGTTTAAAGCGAAAGAGAAGAGGTAAAGAAACATGATAGGCTTTGGAGGTTCTGTTGAGGAAGTATTCTGGGTAAAGGTAATATCAGGATGAATGGGAAAAGGTTTGTCTAAGTTCAAGGACCCATACAAAGTGATGGCAGCACGGTTAAATTCTGTAGAAGATAGTCAAACGTGGAAAAGGAGCAGGGTGGAGATGCACAAGAAGAGTGGTGATCAGTGCTTAATTTGTAAAAAAAGAGTGTTTGCATTCAATAGTTTTTTGATTCAGACCTCTACTGAGGTCAACAAATACAAAATACAAAGTAAAACAATTATTTTTATACACTTTAAAACAATTTTTTAAAACTTTTTAAAAACTTGAACAAACTATAACAGACAAATTCATTTGGGGGAGTCATACACAGCTTGATTAAATCTTGGGTAGAGATGGCATTAAATCTGAAACGAGTGGGCTTTATAAACCGACAACGGGCCTCTACCAAAGTCAAGTTTGGACAAATTAGCAACACGTGAGTGAGATCTTGCGTTCCTCCATTACATAAACCACATATACCTGAGCAATTTTCTAGAGTATTCCATTTAGAAGTAAACGTTTTTAGTGGAAGAATTCCCAGACGCAAGAGGAGAATACAACGCCTCACTCTATGTTCTAATTGAAAATGATGATACTGCTCAGGGGACTTATATACTATATTTTTCATGAATGGATTATAATGCTTTAGTTGGCTACAATATTCGATATCTAGTTCGAAACTCATTCTTGGTGTCGAGTTTTTTAAAAAGAGTTTCAAGTGCGCTGGAGTCCAGGCCCGCAAAAGTGCTAGAGTGCATTGGGACGCATTAAGAGCTATATTAAGGTTCTTATTAAAAGTATACTGGGCCGATTTGTTTCCAAAAGTCTCCAATTTTAATAGATGTCTCAAAGTTCCAGGGGATGCGTGTAATAGATTGTATGCCCACCTTATTATGTTAGAGATAGCTCTAGCGTATATGCTCACCATAGATAACTCAAGACGTAATGCTTGGACTGGAACTGATTGGGCGACATTTAACAATTTACGTAAAATAAGCCCTTCTTTCACTTTTATTGGTTGCCAGGTTTTAATCTGTGTGTATTCCAGAGCGAAAGATAAAATAGGTGGAATTTTCATGCGGTAAACCTCAAGCAGAGACTGGAAGTGTCTATCCCCAATAGAGAAATATAATCTCTGCAATGCCCCCACATGGGCATCTGCCTTTCGCCCTATATGTTAAAAGTGGGAAGCATTTTGCAAATTTTGAGAGAAAATTCGGCCCAGATAAGTATACTCTTTCACCGTCTCGATCAGAGTGCCTCCCAGTGACCAAAAGAAAGGGCGGATCTGCCTTTTCCCGCTAAAGGGAAGGACTTTGGTTTTTGAGATATTAGGGACCAAAAAATTCTCTTTTGTGTATCGATTTAATATGTTTAAATTTCTTTGGAGGCCGATTGGAGTACGATCTAATATGACGATATCGTCAGCATACGTTAAGCTATGAATATCCCTTTGCGCTAATTTTGGTGGGAAATTGTTAGTTTGTAGAAAGTACCCCCGGAAGGTCGCTTATATATATGGAGAAAAGCATGGGGGCTAGGAGGCAACCTTGTTTCAGGCCGTTCAACGTAGGAATTAAACTGGATAGGCCCTTTTCTCCCCCCATTTGTACTCTACACCATGTTTCTGTATGCAATGAGACAATTATTGTGAGATGATCATGCGGAATCCTAAAACTATCTAGTTTCTTTCATAATGTTGGCCTATCCACACTGTCAAAAGCAGTTGCAAAATCAATGAAGGCACAGTAAACTACTTGTGATTTACACAATACATACTTATCAAGGACAGTTTGAAGAACAGGAATATTGTCCGTTACCGAATGTTTTGGGCAGAAACCTGCCTGCGTCATTGGAATTACTCCATTCGAAAATGCCCAGTCCTTCAAATGATCTAAGATGCAAGCTGCAAAGATTTTCCCGTGGCGTCTAAGAGGGCAATTTGTCAGTAGTTATTTGGGTTCGGTCTAGAACCTTTTTTTAAGAGGGGCACTACAATACTCCCACGCAAAGATTGTGGGATTTTTCCACTTATAAAACAGTGATGGTAAAGGGGAGTTAGAAATTTACTCCATTCATCAGGATTTAATTGTAAAACTTTAATGGGGATATTGTCTGGCCCCGTTGCTGCAGATGATCTGGCGGTTTTGATGAAGAAAGCGATCTGTGAGGAGGATGGAGCCAACAAATCCCGGTCGTTTTGGCCCTTTCTGTCTGACCGCTGGCGGTATGGCTCCTGATGTTGTGAGTTAGATTTATATAATTTGAGGATATGCTTTTCCCAGTCTGATGAAGAGACTGGCTATGCTTGGAATGATTTCCTTATCCCCATTTGCTTGGCTACCATACTCCAAAATGCCTTGTTGTTTTTACATTTTACTGTAGTCTGAATATCGACCCAATTTTTATCTTTTTGCTCTTGATTTTCTTTCTTTTTTTCCCGTTGGCGGCATTTTTTCAGCTTTCTTATTTCTCTTTGTCTGATAGCAGAGAAGGATTGAAATTGCATTCTGGTCAAGCTGTTAAGCCTTGAAGACAGAGAGTCCACTCGCTTTCCATGTGAGTGGGCTTTGCCTTTGTTTTGCTTGTTTATGCCTGCCTGAAGGGTAGCCACCACTGATTGCATTGAGTCTTCGTAGCTGGTTATAGGATCGTCTTCCTTATTTTTGTAGTCTAGAATGAATGAAGAGATAATAGAGTTCATCTTGTAAATTGCTTTGGTATTCCAGTGAATCCGGCCTGTTTTCTTATTGACATCTGCCCGACCATCCAAGGAAAATAAAGACCAAGGAGAGGTAGTATATGTTAAGATTTCAATTTCTGTATTTAGTAATGCATGATTGCTCTTGTGAGTATACTCAATGTATAACGATTGTACTTTCGGAAAGAACTCAATACTAAAAATTACATCGTCCAGGATGGAGAAGCTACAGGAACCTATTCTTGTGAATGCAGCTGGGATGTCTCCTTCTACCCTTCCGTTTAAGATGACGCCATTCATTGCCGAAATGTGAGATAGAAGTAGTTTCCCCCGTCTGTCTGCTTTTATCCTGGCTGGGAAAGCTGGCCATAAAAGAATAAAAATAAACCATAACAGAAATGAAAGGTGAGAGTGAAGGTAAGATGGGGCGATCGAACTACAGAGAGAAACTATGTTCATAGAAAATTACAAAGACAATGGGAGATAAACTCTGCAGGGCAACAGTGTATAAAAACAATCTAATGACTTGGTGGAGAGGGCAAATTGCATGATTAAAATAGTTGTTGAGATGGCTTAGAAGTGTAGGTTGTAAGTGGAGAGAACAGTGGAAGAGTTGGTGTTGTCATACAACATTTATGTGAATGGTGCCACATTCACCTTTCTAATTAATGAGGGTTAGAGAGGCAAATAAAAGATTGACTCATAGTTGGTTGAAAAATATGTTTAAAGCGAAAGAGAAGAGGGAAAGAAACATGATAGGCTTTGAGGTTCTGTTGAGGAAGTATTCTGGGTAAAGGTAATATCAGGATGAATGGGAAAAGGTTTGTCTAAGTTCAAGGACCCAAACAAAGTGATGGCAGCACGGTTAAATTCTGTAGAAGATAGTCAAAAGTGGAAAAGGAGCAGGGTGGAGATGCACAAGAAGAGTGGTGATCAGTGCTTAATTTGTAAAAAAAAAAGAGTGTTGGTGCCTGAAGATCTGCTCAAAAGCCCCGGGCCGGTGCAATTAAACATCGACGCATCGAATACCAAGGTTGGGAGTTGTAAAATCTACCACATGTCTCTTTAATGCAAAACCAGACACTCCTTGTCCCTTCATCTAACTCTTGCATATTTCTGCTTTCTCCCTTTGTAAATTTTTTATGTCTTTCTCTTCCTCTGTCTTTCTGCTTTTTCTGTTTTCCCTCTCTTGCTGTTAGTAAATGTCTAATGCAAGAAAATAAGAGGCTTTCCCCAAAAATAAGTGCCGGGTGCAGCCACAGGTAATCACCGGCTCAAATTAAGCACTGGTGGTGATGGTAAGAATGTGAGGATGAAACTGGTGGCAGAAAGAAATGAATGTAGTTGAGTAATGCTGATGAGGAATAGTGAGTATAGGAGAAATGCAAGAATGGTACCCAGTGTCAAAAGAGGAGTGGGAAAACGTGTCCTAGGAGGATTGTCCAGAGGAGAGCAAGAAGAGCTCCATTCAGGTTTTAGGACTATAGGGCAGATGTATAAACCTATTGTGCTATCAAAAATGCTTTGATTTTCAAAATAGGGCTGTATGCATCCATAAAATAGGTTTTTCTTCAAGCGCTAATACCATTTTATGAGTCAGTATACTTTTACCATTTGCTAAAATAGGCTTCCAAAAGGTTACTAAATAGCGATTTGAAAGGGGTGTGTTGTAGGTGTCCCTTCCAATTTGCAAATTACTACCATGTCTATCAATGGTTTGCGACTTGGAATTCCAGTTGCAAACCATTGAAATGTTACCAACTACCAAGTTGGGATGGTAACACATTTGCAAACGGGAACGGATCCCATTTACACCACTACCTCTTTCTGAAATATGGAAAAGGTTTTGGGTTGAGTAGGCAGTGGACCAGGAAACCACTGCTAACTCTCAAAGAAACTTTAAAAAAAAAAAAGTTTTTTAAAGCCGCCCTGTTTTCTTTAAGTAACTCTGGCTGTTTTTAAAAAAAAAAAGGTTTCTTTGATTAAAAGCAATCACAGACATAGTGGTGTCCTGACGATTCCAGGCCACCATCCCTGTGATTGTAACCAATGGGTGTGAGTTGCAATTTGCGACTTACCTGATGAATATTAATTAGGTAGGTCTCATTTCTACTTACTCCGATTCAGAATATCAAAAGTGAACTACCAGTGCGTAGGTCAGATTGCATAATTCTCCACTGCTAGCAAATTGCGACCAGTATAATGCTACACCAGGCCCTACTTGTGTTGATTCACATGTTAAATCCCATTACTGAATTAATTCACCCCAGCAGAGTTTTAGACTCCACTGGACTGTAAAAGTCCACCTAAAAAGTATATCCTTTAAATATAGGTTACTGTAGATCCAAGCCATAAAAGTAGTAACTCTTGATGGCAGAACTTTCAACCTGCATCCCAGTTTAGAGATTTGCTTTCTGGTTCCTCCTGGTGAAATAAGAGCGGTGTGACAAGCCCCATCATACTCTGAGTTTGAGAAGCTTCTGCACTTGTACTGCCTTGATACATTCCAAGAGATTGCGTACAAGCACTTAGGCCATAATTTGTAGGGTACTGTATAGGGACAATATAAAGTAAGAACAGTAAACAGACTTAAGCAAATCAGTTTTTTCTGAAAGTCATTCCAGACTTTTCACCTTTTTCTAGAAACTCTTTTTGTTGGCTTTCGGACTCTTTGCATTTTACCACTGCTATACAGTAGGAAAGTGTCTGTGGTCCCCTCCAAAACACACACTGTAGTTTGGAACTCCCTATTTCTCTGTATATCTGTTAGAAATGGGATTTCT